>CAUYLG010043519.1:0-37173 GCA_963573385.1 Cacajao melanocephalus
CCAGATTCATCCATGTCCCTACAAAGGAAATGAACTCATCATTTTTGATGGCTGCATAGTATTCCATGGTGTATATATGCCACATTTTCCTTTTCCAGTCTATCATTGATGTGCATTTGGGTTGGTTCCAGGTCTTTGCTATTGTAAACAGTGCCTCTATGAACATATGTGTCCATGTGTCTTTATAGTAGAACAATTTATAATACTTTGGGTATATACCTGGTAATGGGATTGCTGGGTCAAATGGAATTTCTATTTCTAGGTCCTTAAGGAAGCACCACACTGTCTTCCACAATGGTTGAACTAGTTTACACTCCCATCAACAGTGTAAAAGTGTTCCTATTTCTCCACATCCTCTCCAGCATCTGTTATCTCCAAATTTTTAATGATCACCATTCTAACTGGCGTGAGGTGGTGTTTCAATGTGGTTTTGACTTGCATTTCTCTACAATCAGTGATGATGAGCATTTTTTCATGTTTGTTGGCCTCACATACGTCTTCTTTTGAAAAGTGTCTGTTCATATCCTTCACCCACTTTTGGATGAGTTTGTTTTTTTCTTGTAAATCTGTTTTAATTCTTTGTAGATTCTGGATATTAGCCCTTTGTCAGATGGGTAGATTGCAAAAATATTTTCCCATTCTGTGGGTTGCAGGTTCACTCTAATGATAGTTTCTTTGGCTGTACAGAAGCTCTGGAGTTTAATTAGTTCTGATTTGTCTATTTTGGCTTTTGTTGCCAATGCTTTTGGTGTTCTAGTCATGAAGTCCTTGCCTATGCCTATGTCCTGAATGGTTTTGTCTAGATTTTCTTCTAAGGTTTTTATGGTGTTAGGTCTTATGTTTAAGTCTTTAATCCACCTGGAGCTAATTTTAGTGTAAGTGTCAGGAAGGGGTCCAGTTTCTGCTTTCTGCACACTGCTAGCCAGTTTTCCCAACACCATTTATTAAATAGGGAATCCTTTCCCCATTGTTTGTTTTTGTGAGGTTTGTCAAAGATCAGATGGTTGTAGATGTGTGGCATTGCATCCAAGGCCTCTATTCTGTTCCATTGGTCTATATCTCTGTTTTGGTACCAGTACCATGCTGTTTTGGTACCAGTACCATGCTGTTTTGATTACTGCAGCCTTGTAGTATAGTTTGAAATCAGGTAGCATGATGCCTCTGGCTTTGTTCTTTTTGCTTAGGATTGTCTTGGCTATGAAGGCTCTGTTTTGGTTCCATATGAAGTTTACGGTGGTTTTTTTCCAGTTTTGTGAAGGTCACTGGTAGCTTGATGGGGATAGTGTGGAATCTATAAATTACTTTGGGCAGTATGGCCATTTTCATGGTATTGATTCTTTCTAACCATGAGCATGGAATATTTAATGCTTTCTAACACCTGGGACAGGATGATTCACTGACTTCCAGCTGTTCCTCTTCTGGATTACTCTGCCCCAGCCAAATTCCCATCTCAGGACATTTCCCAAGTCACCCCCTCTCCCTGGAATGCAGTGCTCCAGATCTTGAACAAGCTCTTCAAATTCTTGCTCAAATATCACCTTTTCAGTGGGGCATTAGTTGACCACTGGATTTGAAATTACAATTTCCCTCATGACCACAATCTCCACTTACTTTCCCCTACTTTATTTTTTCCATTGCCATTAATGCCTTCTAAAATATCACAACTTTTTTAATATTATGTTTAGATATCTGTCTCATCATAATAGAATGTAATCTCCAAGAGAGAAAATATTTGTGTTGGTTTGGCTCACTCATGTATCCCCATCAAAATTATAAAAAGGCTTCGAGTACAGGCAATTAAGGAACAAGGTAGGGACAATCAATCAAGATGCTTTGGTGGTTCACATGACCAAATCCATTGTCAAACATTTAGGAAATGTGTCCAAAATTAGGTGATATTTCACAATAACCCTAAAGGATGATGGGAAGGTCAAGATATTGGGGAGGTCCAAAACATGCTCAGGGGTGTCTAAGTCCCTGAGACCTTGGAGTACACAGAGAAGAGTTTTGGAAGAGGACAAACACATATTCAAAGCCTTTGAAGTAGCATCTTGACCACTGAGGAACTTATATTCCTTATGGATTTTCTGTTTTATTTTTGTTCCTTTGAGATAATCTAAGACACTATAACAATATGTATAGGCCACTAAGCTATTAATACAGTTCAGAATAAAACAGTGACTACAAGAGAAATTTCTCTCTGATTCTACCATCTCCTGAATCATTCATCCATCACATGTTTTCGGTTTTCTGTCCACTTACTGGTTAAAAATATTTTGTACTTCTAACCACAGTGAATGTTCAGTGAGTAGCTCAACTAATTAGAACTTATTTCCAGCCTGTGCATAAAATGGAGTAACTAAAAAAGACTAAATAAATAAAAAAAAATAAGGCTTCCCAGTGTGTGAATTCTTGGTTCATGGTGTAAGTTTAATTAGAATTGGATTAGAATCAAGATCAAGGGTGGTCATACATCTCCTAATTAATTTTAGGATTTAGCATTTGAACTCTTCTGCAACTTCAGGTCAATTTTACTTTCTTGTGCTCTTGATTCTTGCTGGAAAAGCAAAGCAGGTAGTAAATGTTCATTCTAGACACTAATTGCAATGTTGCAAGATGTACTTCCGTGAATGACAGTAAGTACATCTGGCCCACAAAATAGAACGTTCTCTTTGAACTTCTACAAAAAATCGTTGAATCTTAATATTATAATAAATGCTAGCCTCATATTAGGTAAAACAAACTTTTGACAATGCAGTGAAGAAAACGTATGTTCTCCTTTATAAACCTCTAATACTTGGTATTCCCATATGCACCTTGCATTCCAGAGATATAATGATTCATAAGCAATGATAATTATAAATGAAGCATGCAATATTACTGGTGACACTACCAAATTCTCTCGTTTATTTACTGCATACAAATTATGTTGAATAGATTGTTGAGATTTTAAAAAATCTTTGTGGGTGTGTGTGTGTGTGTCACAGTGGAAAAGAAAAAGGTCCACAACAATATTACTTGACTTTGTAAATCATCATGTTACAATTCATAGAGCCAATGAGGATTTAATTGATGAGGAAAAAAGTACTAGCAGATATCTATTTTTTCACACTTGTTTTAGCAATTTAAATATTGATGCTAATAAACTATAGATTTGTTATTTTGTGAATACCACAGTAGTAAAATGATCTCCATAAAGAAAGCACATACCAGTTTAATCTCCTTCTTCAAGGAGAGCTTTTATATTTTTATTTGATACTTAAGATTGGTGTTAACTCTAATCGGAATATAACTTCCTATAGAAAACCTCTAGTGGTATAATTTACCCACAAAAATTAGCTGCCCTGTGGAATGTTGCAATGATATTAAACCGAAAAAGTAGAATATTTTAATAATACCAAAAGTATTCTACTTTTAAAATAATAATAAAAAATTAACAAAGCCTCATACATTTCACTTTGTGGAAGACAGAACAAAAAATACACATTTTTGCATAGGAATGAAGAACATATTTAAATATTCTTAATCAGGTGACCTTTTGTTTCACTGCACGATATTTGTCCTTGTTAATCTCTGGTGCCAAAAGATTATTGCATTTTAAAGCCATTTCAAGGCTAAAAATATTCAGAATCTCTACTTCATAAAAATGTAAATTTGCATAAAATGATTTACACTCTTAAAACACAACAAGCATGAAACTAGATTTTTCTTATTACAGTATGACTTGTGAATGTCAGATCAGAAGTGTAAATTTTGATTATTATTTTTATAGGAATATAATGAAAGTTCACTAGGTAGTTCATATATTTAAGAATATGTGGCCAATTCTAGATCAATTAAATCATCTTGCTTTGTTCTTCTGACATGAGCAAGAAAAAAATAATGGAAAAATAAACTCTAAAATAAGATCTTTAAAACAAAATGTAAAAAAAACAACAACAGTGAAATACTGTTTACTTAAGAATAGATGGTATTTTCTCTAATGTGTTTATGCCTGAAAAGGTAATTGTAGAAATTTGAAACAGTTTATTATTATTATTTGCTTTGTTTTAAAAGGTGAGTAGTTTGTATAAGAGGTACATTTATTTTTGCTGTTCATGGCACATACTGAAAAGAACTTAAACTATAGGCCTCAACTTATTTAAGGGCATGACATTCAATGTATACTCCTTACTTGGACATTTTTATCACTGCAGGCTATAGCTCATTTTGTACAGTGTTTTCTCATTAAGCCATGTGAAAGGGACTTAATAAACAAATCTCACTAATTTTATTTAATTTTATTTTTTGAGGTGGAATCTCGCTCTGTCGCCCAAGCTGAAGTGCAATGGCATGATCTTGGCTCATTGCGACCTCTGCCTCCCAGATTCAAGCCATTCTCCTGCTTCAGCCTCTGGAGTAGCTGGGATTACAGGTGTACACCACCACATCCTGCTAATATTTTGTATATTTTTTTACTAGTGATGGGGTTTCACCATGTTAGCCAGGATGGTCTCGATCTCCTGACCTCATGATCCACCTGCCTCGGACTCCCAAATTGCAGGGATTACAGGCATGAGCCACTGCCCCCGGCCAACTCTCACTGATTTTGTAATGCTGTGTCTAAAAGACCACAGATAAAGATTAGTGGAGACTAGGTACTGCAAAGGCAGAAACAGCTAGCACATCCTATCTGAAGAATTATATCTGAATCAGTTGGGAATTTTCTCTTCTATACCTTTCTATCAACAAATTTACCCTTCCCCCTAGTGCCAGCTTTGAAGGAGAATTTTCCATAGCTTCTGATGTGTGTACTTATCCTTGCCCATATTTTCTTATATCTAACGAGCTGATGCAATAAATATATTGTTACCTTCTCCCCGGCCCAATTTCAATGTCCCAGCTTGGTCTATGACTACTTTCAGCGTAATACCTCATTTCTTGGTATTCATGTTAATTCTTCATCTCAATGCCTTGGAATATGTATAACCCAGCTCCCTGGCATGAATTTGTAAGGTTCAAGTTCACATATTCTTTCTTTTTAATAAGTTGATTTCCACTTCATGTCAAGGCTGAAGACCCCAGTAAATTCATGAGGTTACCAAGATCAAAAAGCACACACAAAGCAAAACATGGTAGACATGTTCTTTGGTACATTCTTTGAGGTCAATACTCACACAAAATCAATACTCTCAAGTTAAAATTAACTACCTCTTGCTGAAGAGGTCAATGCTTGGGAATAAAGGGAAGATGTTACTTCTTCCAGAATCCTTCCCATTTTAATATAAGATTTCTAGATGCAAAATGCCTTGAGCCAAGTAATGAATTTCTAAAAGTGAAATTCCAGGCACAATGGGAAGCTGATGAAAAGGTAGTTGGAGACTGGGATGGAGAGCTACCAGATAATTCTCACATCTTATATAGGTAAGTATTTGCCTTCTACTGTTTGTGATAGTCCAGCCCTGCCTCTATGAAGCATTTCATGTGGCTATCAAATAGATCTCTTTATCCCCTTTTCCCTGTAGGTTTGCTTTTAATTTATATAACAATAATAGAGTATATTATTATTCTCAGTCTTTTAACAAAATAGAATATGCCTACCCAATTAGTGGAATATTAAATCCATTCTGGTCCATGCTATCAGGCAGCTGTTCAATAAAAAGAAAACTTGTGCATGGAGGTTTGTAGCCTCCTAATGCAGCTGTGACTGAAAGGAGTTTGCCTGATAGGCGAGGCAGCTGTATGAAGAGTTTGGGTCACATCTCAGTGTGCTAGGAAGTAATTCATTATAAAATCAGCTTAGCATTTGTTATAACAGTTAAAACGTCTGTACACCTGCTCCAATAGTCCTCTCTATTCTGGTAGTTATCCTCCTTTTTCAGCAAACCTTCACGTTTCAGTTATTTTACCAACTTAGGGCTTTGGTTCCTAACTTTGACCGGCATCAGAGTCACCTGGAGGACTTATTAAAATACAGTTCTGACCCTTGCCTTGGAGGTTCTGATTCAGTAGATCTAGGATGAGTTCCCTAAAAAATGATAGTTCCTATCCTTTCCCAGGTGATGCTGAGGCTGCTGGTCCAGGGATTACACTTAAGAAATAAGCAATAAGAATTACACTTGAGACCTAGTTTCTTGATTCTTGCTAGAACTTCCTTCTAGCAAGTTCTTTAACTTCCTTCACCTTTCTGGTAGCTTGTCATGTCAATAATCAGCTGAAACTATTTTTATTTGTATTTTTTTGTATTTGTGTTTTTGCTCTCATGACACAGAATTGCTTAAAAAAATGAAAATCTGTGTGACATAGCCCTTTAAAATCTCGGGTTAATTGAGTTCTCTAGGTTTTCACAGCTACTCTATAATCTGATTTCCCTTTCTGCTTTCCTATTTGACTACCTGTCATTCTTTTTCTGATATCCCTCCATAAATACGTATTTGCCTCTTGAATACACATTTAGATATTTCATTCTTCCATTTGGTTATTCAAAACCTATTTATTGAGCACCTATCAAATGGAGATAAAGACAATACAAATAAACAGTGTTGCTGTCATAAAGGGTTTTGCATCCTATTTAAGACAAAGTCTAAAAAAATTAATAACATTAGGTAGTGATGTGTGTGGGAACAAAAACCGAAACAGAGAAAATTGACATTTTTTGATATCTATATAATCATACATTTTCTTTTTTCCTAAATGAATTTTTCTTATTTGCATTACTGGGTACCATTATTATCCTATCATTTAACTCTCCTCTTTCCCTCACAACTTTCCTCCCACCCCAAACACTTCCCACGCTCACTCAGCAGGTAACTTCTACTTCCACAAAACCATTTCAATCTGTAGTTGTATTACAACCATTTTCAGTCAGTTTTTTAAAAAATATTTTACCAGGAACAGTTTAATATCTAACTTTAATACCACATCTTTCAGTGAGACACACTTACGAAAAACAATGCTTTAAGTCAGATCATGTTGCTAATCTAACAACACATTTACTCAGTGAGGCAAGTACTTTCATGTTTTCCATCTAGAAATAAGGAGACAAAGGTATTATACAAAGGCAGAAATTTGAATCTAGGTATCCAGAGGCCAGAACCTGCACTTGTGACAATAGTATGATAGTGTGGTAATAACTGTGATTGAAAGAAGGAGATGCCAAGTGCTATGTCAGCAAAGAACAGGACAATTAACCCTGCCCAGAGGATCTCAAAATATTTATCCTAGATGGGTCACCCTGGTGGGTATTGTGGCACCTGCAGCTTGAGCATGCCTTTATATTAAAATTTCCATAAAAGCAACTCTCTTCCTATATATATTTTAATCCTTCCAGAGCATACATTTCACACCATGTGTGTGATAATTTATTAAAGAGTTGATTGATTAACTTAATTTTAAGAATATCTAAATAGGAAAAAGCTTTATGTACTATGGTGAGGAATATGCTCCATGCATTTGAACAGAAGGCTAAAGCAGGTTTTGAATTACAATGATAACAAGGATGAATAGATTTGACCTACTACCTGGCATCTTCCATAAATTTCCACTCTCCATTGCCTATATGCTCACAGAGAGTGAACAGGGTAAGCCCAGCTATTACAATGGTAAGAAGAGCCAAAGAGAAAGTCAAAGCAGACATGAGCTAGACTTGACAGCTATTTGGCCTATGAAATGATTTAAAGAATAAAGGAGATCAACATTTCAAAATCCTGTCTAAAAAACCCTGATACTTTATTTTTGCCTGCTTTTTGGAAACTGTCAAGACACTGCCACCTTTAAAACATTACAACAGCTGTGCAAACTTTCCTAGAGTTTGATGCACATTTTTACTCTCATTTTTAACTTAAACAACACATCTGTTAAGATACGAGTCTGCCTGTGCTTCAATCAAGTTGCACCATTTTTCTCTCTTAGCTTATATGCATAACCACATTGAGACAGCTGAAAAGAAATGCCAGGTGACATTTTCATTGTTCTGAAGGATTGTTCCTGCGACCAGCCTACCAAGTCATAATGGTCATATTCCATAATGAATGAATCTATGTAATAAATAACATCTTAGAGCTTTTCCAAATCATCATTTATTATAAAATGTATTTCATATATATGTATACTTTTTTCCATCTCAACAAACCTCTAGTGACTAAATTTAATAAATAAACCATATTCAATTAGGTAAGCTTATTGAAAGGCTAAGTTAAAATCTTTTTTCTAGACAGTGATGCAAGTTGGCATGTACGCTATAGCCAACAAATCAAAAGTCTTGTCAGGCAGTAAATATGATGTTTTGGTGGGAATTGGGGGAAGCTGGCTATCTGTAAATGTGTATTGCCCACACTTATCTTAAATATTGATGTTACAAGGGAGATTAAAACCTAGAGTTTGGCCAGTTACTTAAAAATATAAACATATTTTCATTTTCAAGTATTAATTTCTGGTGCTGCTGGGATCAAGAATGGGTTATTTTTCATATTTTCTCATGGTACATCTTGTCCTCCTTATAAGAAGAATTGCTTTTCTCCTATGACAAGGAAAGAGAAACATGAGTACTGAGCCAAAATTTCTCAAGTTGAGAGCAAGTATGACTTTTATGGGTGCTACAAGAAAATGATCTATTCACTTGTAGCAGCTAGAAAAGATTTTGTAATTCAACCAGATTGTGAAAGGTCACCCTTACTCAATTGAAATAGATGAGGGGAATTTGCATGCACTTTGTGTGTTCATTGTAAGTCACATATATCTGGCCATGTGAATACTGCTACCCACAGAGAGTGGTCAGACTCCTGTATTCATCCATTGCCAATGCACAAATGAGAATCCTCAAATTTGAAAAAACCCAACAGACTGTCTAGTTCAATCCTTTCCTTTTATTTTTTAATATGGAATTCTTCAGGAATTTGCATGTCATCCTTGCACAGGGGTCATCCTAGTCTTTTTTGTATCATCCCAATTTTAGTATATGTACTGCCGAAGCAAGCACTCGTTTTTTTTAAATAAACAAATTCTGATACAGAGGTTGTTCTTTTTCCAAATACTATATTAGAATTAGATTAAAAAGTGAGCAGTAAAGACTAGCATTTCAAATTTCTTTAAAAATCTTTCCATAATGGTCTATAAATATTGTAATTGTGTGGTAAATAAAATTAGGAAGACATATTTTTACCTTTCTAGGTCAAGAGAATGGGATAAAATATGCATATGTTCTACACTGTCAAACAGGCTAACATTAGCTGAATTTTATCAAGTACTTATGTGCCAGGCCTTGTTCTAACTTCCTCACATACATTTATTTATTTATTTCTCACAGTAATCCACTGAGGGAAGTAATATCATTAACATTTGTTAGATTAAGAAATTAAAATACACACACACACACACACACATACACACACACACAGATTAAGTAACGCACTCAAGACTACATAGCTTGAAAGTGATATCCAAGATAAAACTTCAGAGTTTGCATTTTAATAGCAATGGAATACTCTTCTAGCGACTTTGAAATAGATACAAAGAGTGACATTTCTTTTATTCAAAATCTGTAGCATTGCTCGTTGGCTGAAGATAGCTGTCTGTTTTAGAAATCTTGGTTAGATTATGCATAACTTGTACTTCTTACAGTATTTTGACTTATTATTCCACTCTTGGTGAATATTGATTGAGTGGTTAATGTCTTGTTTTATTACTACTTACAAGACAGAATTTAGCAGGATAAAAATTCATATTAACATTTAACATTTATTTAATAACTCGTTCATTCACTAAATAAGTATTTACTAAGTCATTATTATCCTAAGGATCAGTTCCAGTCCATGAACAAAAACAAATTTGTCCTTCTCTTAAGGAGCTGGAGAGAGGGGATATGTTGTTTGGTTTACTTTAAAAACAATTTACATACACTAAAAATCTCTCTTTTTGGTGCAGAAGTCTGTGAGTTTGACAAATGCACAGAGTTGTGTTGCTATCAAGACAATTAGGTTATATAACAATTCCATTACTCCCAACAGTTCCCTTGTGTAGCCCCTTTGCCATCAACCATTCTACTACCCCCAACACACAAACACTGATCTATTCATTTTTTTAGTTTTACCTTTTCTAGACTGTCAGAAAAATGGAATTATAGAATATAGCAGAATTTTGATTCTGGCTTCTTTCACTTAGCTGAATGTATTTTATATTTGCTGTGTGTATCAATACTTCATTCCTTTCTTTGCTGAGTAATATTCCATTGTATGGATGTACCACAGTTTGTTTATCCATTCACTGGGTGATAGGGATTTGGGTCATTTCCAGTTTGAGGCTATTACAAATAAAGTTGATATAAGCATTCGTATACAAATACTGTGTTAACACAAGTTTAATTTCTCTTAGGTAGATGCCTAGAAGTAGGGTTCAGTGGAAAGTATAATTCTGACTTTATATAGAAAGTGCCAACTATTTTCCAAAGTGACTGTAACATTTTGTGCTCTCCCCAGAAATATGTGAGTTCTAATTTCTTCACATTCTCACAAACACTTGATATTAACAGTTTTCCCCCTAGCCATTATAATAAAAAGTGCAGTGGTATTTCATTGTGGTTTTAATTTGCAGTTTTCTAACAACCAACCATGTTGGAGCTTTACAAATGCTTATTTTTCTATCCTTTTGTCCTCTTTGGTGAAGTGTTGTTCAAATGTTTTGTCTTTTTTTTTTTTTCTTTTCTTTTCTTTTTTTTTTTCGAGAGCAAGTCTCACTTTGTCACCCAGGCTGAAGTGCAGTGGTACCATCTCGGCTCACTGCAACCTCTGCCTCCCAGATTCAAGCAATTCTCCTGTCTCAGCCTCCTAAGTAGGTTGGGATTACAGGCACACGTCACCATGTCTACCTATTTTTTATATTTTTAGCAGAGGCATCATTTCACAGTGTTGGTCAGGCTGGTTTCAACCTTCTGATCTTGTGATCTGCCTGTCTCAGCCTCCCAAAATGCTGGGATTACAGGTCGAGCCACTGCTCCCTGCCTCTTTTGCCTGCTTTTTTTTTTTTACTGGATTGCTTTCTTATTATTGACAGATCTACTTTTTCACTCCCTTACTCATCATTCTCATCACTGATAATGCCTAAGTTCTTGAATGACTCCCCTTCTTCTGTCCCTACACTTGACCAATCATCAAAATCACCTAGTGAACTTGTTAATAGTTTCCAGGCCCTATCTCAGAGTTTCTCAATGAGAATCTTCAGAGGGTAAGACCCAGAACCTAAAAATATCTCTCTATATGGAAATGCAAATTAAGACCACAATGAGATATCACTGTGCATTTGTTAGAACAGTTAAAAGAATAATACAAAAAATGATGATAATACTTAATTCTGGTGAGAATCTGGAGCCGTTTTACTGAAAATTGGTCAGGTAGCAATAAATACATGTCTAAATCTTACTGATTTTATGTATCTCAGAACTTACTGATGACTTCTGTTATATCCTATTCTTAGAGTTATCTAGTCCCAGAACAATAGAAATAGAAAATATATAATACATCTACTAGCAAATTATTTCTATATGCAAACAAATAAACATACTTGTATTCATAGAGGTGAAGCAGAGAAAGTCCCAAGAGAGAAACAATTTTCTAAAAAAGTAGGACAACAACAAACATCTGGCCCATATTCAGAGCTGTTCATGAGTTATTCTGAAAGTGTCCCTCATTTATAAAACCTCAGCCTCCAACATCTTTCAAGCCCATTTCTATAGAAAGCCCATCATATTTTTCTTCAATATGTTTTCCCCCTACAGTATCATTTTGTTAAAACTCTAATCCAAACTTCTCTAACCCTAAATTCTTCATGGTTTCCGGAGATCTTTCTTTCTTTATTTTTCTTTTTACCTGATCTCAAAAATACCTGGTGCAATTAATTTCTATTGTGACAAAAAAATTAAAGAAAGTTAATGCATTAGAGCTCACAATAAATACTTCATCATTACTCAAACTGGCTGAACACTGACCTTAACTATTTTCTATCAATTTTTCACTCTCTCCCACAACCTTTGAAATATACTCATTGTGCCCATTTTAGAAAAAAAAAAAAAAAAAACTCTGCACGTTACATTTATATTTATGGTTAATATTTGAATTTTAACACATCTATATGGTGATGACATATGTGTGTATTCTTCATGTGGATATTTCTTACATGGTAAGCTCCTAGAGGGCAGTGAATGGCATGCATAATGCAGCTCCTTAAGGTATTTCACATAAAACCAGTTGCAATTATGCTTCTCATCAAACTTATGAAGAAGGCTATAAAAGGATGAGTCATTAAAAATCAGTCAATATTTACTTCTTATGTTCATTAAGGCAAGAAATATATATTGAATAATCACTGCTAAACATATTGATGGTTGTAATTTAAGTAAATTTATGGACTTGACTATTGGAAGGCTTATATATTTAGTAATGATTTTCATCCTTAGCTCATTATATAAAGCTTTAAATGATAAATGGCCCTAGAATACTTTCACAATTAAGTTGATACTGAGAAAATGATGAAAATGAGATAGCTGATATCTGGGGGCTAAGAAATTACGAAGGAATAATTTAAAAAGAAAAATAAGCTTTACCAGTATAAGCTCTACCAGAATTACTGAATTTAACCCTCAGAGCATATATTAAAACCAGAGGCCCAATTAATAAAGGCAGGAGACAGATTTGTGTTGAGGATGGAATGGGGTGCAAGGCAAGTAAAATAAAGTTGTTTATGTAAGATTTTTATTAGAGATGATATGCCTAGGACTCATGACCTAGAAAGAAATCACTCCTGATGCCAAGGGCAGCCCTTGGTTATGTTAGTTATCTTAAAATTGGGGCTGGTCGTTCTAAATATTTAGTAACAAGCAGTGTCACTGAAGTACTTTAGCTTTTCCCAGCCACAATTTATTAGATATTTGAAATCCAAATGTTCCTCAGTCCTGTTCAAACCTATTTTTATCTCAGCTGATGTCACAATTTTGTTCTTATAGACTTGTCAAAGACTTTTTTTTAAGGTTGCAGCATAATTTCAAGCTCTTCATGTTATTTCTTATACCCTCATATATTTTTACTCTGAATCATATAGTTTAAGTGTTTGTCATATGTGTGCTTTTTACAAGTCGTCACACCAGTCTTCTATTTATGTTTCTGTGTTAACTTTTCTCATTATATGATATGACATAACTTTCTTTCTGTGTGTATGTGTAACAAGATAAATGTTCATATGAAAGAGACAGACATAAATCATTAAATCATTGGAATAGTTTGCATTCTCATGTTATTACTGAACTAAATATATCTGATAAAATGGATATATTTAGAGCAGGGTGATTTTACTTATTTATTGATAAGACTCACTTAATGTGTTGACTTTCTAAAAAAAAAATGACTTATCGTTAACTCCTCTTCCCATTTCCCACGGCTGTCTTTCCAAACTTCCTACTTCCATTATTCAACATCTGATTCAGTTTGAATTGTTCCCTAATTTTAGGTGTTGAAATGCTAACCCCTAGTCTCTCAGAATGTGATCTTATTTGGAACTAGAGTTACTGAAGATGTAGTTAAGATGAGGTTATACTGGATTAGAATGGGCTCCTAATCCTATATGCCTGGTGTCTTCATAAAAAGAATGCCAGGAAAAGAAACAGACATGAACACAGGGAGAATGCCCCATGCAGACTGGAGTCACGCTGCTGCAAGACAAGGCATTACCAGAAACTAGGAGGAGACCTTGAACATTTCCTTCCCCAGCACCTTCTGATGGAGCATGGCCCTGCCAACACCTTGATCTCAACTTCTAGCCTCCAAACCATGAGACATTAAAGTTGTTGAAGCCGCTCAGTTTGTTATACTTTGTTACAGTGGGCCTACAAAGGTATAGAGCATGTAACCAAGATTCCTACAGAAGTCAACAGGTAGAAACAAACTCATCTACTTGCCCTTTTCCTGGCTATGAAAACATATGTAGCTTCACCTGTTCTTTCCTCCTGTTTGAATGTATGTGTCAATCCCTCTATCCCATGCCAACCTATCCACCAATGCTCTCAATTCCATCTTTGCCATCAGTTCTATTCCTTCCCTCTGAATTATATATCATCGATATCTGAGTCTCTGTTAAATTACAAGCTCCTAACCATGCTGAAGTTTTCTCCATTTGTAAGCTCGAGAGATTGACCAATATGTGCTGCTTCCTCTTTCTTTGTGTTTAAATCTGGTTTTCATCCTTCTTACCTATGGAACTCATTATCTCAAACATGAGCTAGTAGAAACCATTATTAACCATCATCATTCTTTTTAGTTTAATTTTTGGCCCCAAATATATCTTTAGGAGCCTCTCTCTCTCCCTCATTTTTTGTATTACGTGTTTTTACTAGACTTATCTTTAGACATACAGGGCTTTGAGCCATACTGCCTAGGATTTCCCTTTGTGAAGAATATTGAGGCTGTTTCAAAATTTAGGGACCATCTTGGGCTGCCTCTGTTTTCAGCTAAATATGGGTAAGACACAGGCTGCAGAGACATAGGAGGCAGACAGAAGACCAAAGACATCATTCTATCCCTTTCCCTTCCCATTCTCTCAGTTGCTAGCTGACTGATGATGTGTCTGTTACATTTTAACACTATTCAGCATGTGAATCTATCATTCTCCCTCTTTGAGGAAAATCTTTTGACCTAGCTTCCACAATACCACTTGCCCAAATTATCTCCTCTGATGGCTACACCACTTTAATTTTTTTCTATGCCTCATCCTTCTTGAACATTTCTAAATCTTTCTTAAGTGACTGTAAGAATCTTTCAGATCCCCCACTATGAGATTCTGTCACTGTCTTCAGCCCATTGAGAATCACTAGTATCTCTGTATCTCCAGCTGCTAAGTTGTCACTCAATTTAATTCCTACAATTAGGAATTGAATTT
This sequence comes from Cacajao melanocephalus, assembly GCA_963573385.1. NCBI lineage: Eukaryota > Metazoa > Chordata > Mammalia > Primates > Pitheciidae > Cacajao > Cacajao melanocephalus. The sequence continues at coordinate 14,896 of CAUYLG010043519.1, forward strand.
TTAGGACAATTGTAAATAAGGATTTTTTTTTGTTTTGAAATATAGTGCAGGATAATATTTATAGAATTGTTTAAACTATATTATCCCAGAAAATGAATATTTTCCTGACTTCCCCATTCTAGAAGTCTATCTTTAAATGTTGTCAGTCCTTTTAATTCTTCTCTTGAATATCCTATTACTTTTAATTTTCTCTAAGGACAGTTTCACCTAATTGCAGACATCTACTTTTACTTACATGCCTGTACCTTTTGTAAAATACATTGTTTGCCCCCTGGAATCTATTCCTGCCTATCCCCTAACCCTCCCACACTTCCTCTTTGGTATCAAAGCTAAGATTGGTTACAGTGTTGGCAGTTACTCAAGAAGCTAAACGGTGAGAAAAGTGGACTTAATCCCAACCCCACTGATGCAACATAATGTTGACTGGTCATAATTGCTTCTCCTATAAATGGGTTTAGGTAGGGGTATACTTCCTAGGCATGTCAATGAGACGACATTGCCTCTTTGAGGACACTCAAGAAGATTTCCCACTAATAAAGAAAGTCAAAAGACAAAGTGGAGTTATAGAAAGATATGGTACTGAATTAAGGTAGGTATCCACCTTAGAACATTGTGTTCTATAATAATAATTATCTTCATTGTGAAAACCATGTTATCTGGTTTATCGTTACTAGTGGCCACAAGCTACTGTTCAACAGGCACCTTTACCTGAGTTCCAGATCCATATTTTCAAATATCCATTTTCAGTTTGATCCAGATGCATCACATGAACCTCATTGTGTGTTTGCATTAAAATTGTAGTTTATAATATCCCCACATGCAGGCCAGAAACTTGGAGTCATCTGCACCTCATTTACAATGCATTTCCCAGGTGCATTGATTCAAGTGTGTGTAGAATCAAGTCCTGTTGATTCTACACACAAAACATCTCTCAAATCTGCCCTCCCCAATCTAGGGTCCTCCTACCTGTAATATTTCTGTTTCTTTGCCATTAATTGTTGCTTATCTAATTAGTTCTATGAACCGTTTTCGCAGTTGTGCTTCCAACACACTGAAAATTCTTAAAAATGTTTATAAAGAGTATAATGTGATCGGATATATTTTATGCTGCCTTGTAGAATAAACTATTAACAGTTTAATATCCAATTTCTTTATAAGCCTTCCATTTTTGCTTTAGCTCTACACATATTCACATGTACTCTAGCTATAGGTGTCTAATGATCATTCCCTAAATATGCTGTGGGAACATATATGAGTTTCCTTGCTCTGTTCCCTCCGCACATAACGCTTTTTCTTCTTACTAAACTGACAACATCCATGTTCAATGGTACCTCTGTAAAGCTCTTTGGAACCTCCCCCATTCAATCGGAAGTACATATTCTTTTGGAGGGTAGTATTTAGTTCTTACTGCAAGTGTATTATGTATCATTTGTATTTTTAGTACTCAAGTGATTAATTATTGTTTTATGACTTGTCTAGAATAAAGTTTTGCTGTTAACTCCTAAATAGATCCCAGAATCTCCATTGTTCAAACAAAATTTGATTGAATAAATCTTTACACTCAGAATGATAAGAAACCGTAAATGAACATATAACATTAATCATTAATATTCATAATGGCTAGCCACCACACTGTAGATAGTGAATATATCATGATATGATAGTAAACATAAACCTAGCAGCATCTGGCAAGTGGCAGTTCTTCAATAATTTTTATTGAATTGAATTTATCAAATTTCTATTTACAATACAACAAGTTTGTAAAGTTATAAAACTATAAAAAAGTAGTGTATTGGTGGAATGTATTAAATAATGTATAAGTAAAGATCTTATTTCAATCATTTACTAATTTAAAATGGGTAGGGTATGCTGTACTAATCCTTCTAAGTGGTGTAATTAATATCATAAACCAATAACAAGTGGACAAATATTCAACATTTCTTTTTTACAACTATTTCCTTTGGTTTGATCTATTTCCCAAAGAAAAAAGTCCCAGTACATATTAATCACAAAGATGCTGATGCTAAGTTGAAAACAGCTGCTCTACAGCATGACAGGACACCCTTAAGGGCTTCCTCCCACTTGTGAGTGTTGGTGCAGATGCTATATTAAGAAACACTATAGCGATACTCCAGCTATTTGAAGAAATTTTCCTAGCACAGGTAGTTCTCAAACTTGGCTGCTTTTCAAAATCACCAGTGTGGCTTTAAAGAAATACAGGGGCCCAGGCCCTAATAATCCAGAGAAACTAATTCCACTATTCCTAAGTAGTGGAACACACTCGTTTGTATTTTTTAAATATTCACAGACTGTTCTAATGTGCAGCTTGATTTGAGAATCACTGTAACACCTCTTACATCATGGTCTTTCTTTTGACGTTACTTTCTTTATCTTACATAGTCAAAATAAGCATCGCTGCTTATGAGTTTTGTTTCTGCCTATTCCTTTTGTGTAATTCACAGGAAGGTCTAGTTTAACGACAACTTTATTTCTAGATTTTGTCTTTAAAATTTCCTTTCACTCCTTACTCTGAAACCCAGAAGCCAATCTCACCTTTGCCCAGATCAATTCCTCCCGGATAAAAGAATGTTTCTTCATGCTATGATTTGGCTGTGTCCCCACCGAAATCTCAACTTCAATTGTATCTCTCATAATTCCCATGTGTTGTGGGAGGAAACTGAATCATAGAGGCTGGTCTTTTAATAGTGAATAAGTCTCATAAGATCTGATGGGTTTATCAGGGGGTTCCACCTTCCTTCTTCCTCATTTTCTCTTGTTGCCACCATGTAAGAAGTGCCTTTTGCCCCCTACCATGATTCTGAGGCCGCCCAGCCATGTGGAGCTGTAAGTCCACTTAAAGCTCTTTCTCTTCCCAGTCTCAGGTATGTCTTTATCAGTAGCATAAAAACAAACTAATATGCCCCAGGAACACCACCCCAAGCCATCTCCTGCTAGTACTCCCTTTCCTAATTTATTTTCCTGCTCAGGGACTACTTGAGGTGACTTGTCATCAGACAGAGAAGCCCAGACATTTCATAGCCATTTTCAGAATGAGAAAGTCATGTAAATCATTGACATTTTAAAAGATGCTTCTCAAATAATAAGGTCTGGTTCAGAGACCCAATTTTATCAAAAGACATTTTTGAAGAATTATATTATGTTCTCTCTTCATCTATGAATACTTGATCTCTTAATATTAGTTTTATTAATCTCACCATACTCACCATTTTGAATTCCTAATTATTGGTATTGTTGTAATGGAGAGCAGGACGGTATCAAGTCTAAAATATGAAAACTACTCATATATTCTTAAATTTGTAAAACTCAACATTACCTAAGAAAAATGTAGTTAAGAATATTTCCTCTACGATCTTATAAATTAAAACCTGTTCCATATTTTATACATTAAATTTTACTTGACAAAAATAATAACAATTAAATTGGCATAACTGCATTCATGGGTTAAATACAAAACTTGTAAATCTTCACAGAAACAACTATGCATACCCAATTACCTCAACTACCTCGTTGGAGCCCTTGACATGTCTATTGTAATCAGATTAAAAAATGTTGAATTCACTAATTATTACAAAGCATCATGTTTTTCTGATAAAAAGCAAAAATAAAGATTCCTAACTCATTATAATACCTCTATTGTATGTTCTGCAATACAACTGGACACTACACAGCTCAACAGATATTTTAAAAATTATAAGGATGCATTTACACTCACGAACTGGGTTTGCTAATTCGGCATGGATGTTGAGTCACATAGAGGACTATGTGTAACTATGACATGGATGAAAAAAGCCTCGTTACTGCTGATGGGCATCAGACCTTTTCTTTATTCATGTTCATAAGTGCCTGAAGTGGAGAAATGCTCAAAACAAAGACAGATGAAAACCCCAGGGCTGTTTTGAATTCTGAATTCCTGAAGGAAAGCAACAGAAAAGAGATTTAGTTTGGATTCACTTCCATGCTGCAGTCTCTCAGAGAAAGCCTAGCTTTCTGAGTTCATCCGGTAGAGTGGTTTCAGCCACTATCACAGCCTCAGGGGAATGCTGGGAAATGAGTGACAAAGACCAAACATCATGCACATTCTGCTGTTTGTAAGTCTGGTTTAGAACTAAATAAGGACAGGGGCACAGCTGCAGAGACACACAGCAGGTAAAGAATCACTTAAGGGATAATGAAAAGTAGCAGGATGATAAGTTCATAGGGAGAGAAAAAATTTGGAACCTGAGGTGAGAGCCTGGAGTGACAACAAAGCCTGGAAGAGTAAAAGAAATGTAATACTTAAATTCTACTTTAAAATTCCCAATCCAGAAGTGGCAGGATCTATAAGCTATTGCTTAGAGTTAAAAGATGGGATAATCTTGTTCAGGGGAAATGTACTCTCTCTGAGCGCAGACATCTGATTTCCTGTTCCTGCCCAGTTGCTGATTTGTTTTTGACTTTAAGAAAGTTCCTTATTCTCTTTCGGTCTCATCCTTAAAATGAAAATGGTAGACTAGAGGCTCCGGTGATGTATTTTTTATAGTCCTAATGTTTATACACTATAACTATAAACTTTTTTTTTAAGAGCTGTACAGAGAAAAAAGTCAGAACACGTATAAGGTAATAGCTGCAGGCTTGTAGCACAAATGTAGAGTGGCCTCAGGGATTTCCTGTTAGCTCCTCTGAAGCTTAGAGTGAGCTCCTAGATTGTTCCACATCAGTAATAGAAGGTGCCACCTAACGAGGTAGCTATTCCATATCTGGAGCACTCTTATGTTTAAGTGATATTCATTTTCTAGTAATTTCTACTAGATCCGGTTCTATTCTCAAAATAACATTTAAAAAATAAATTCCCTCTTCAGTTATTTAAAGCAACTTTTTTGATCTCAAGTTTCTTCTTATTGAGGCTATAAATATCCTTGTCTCTTTCAGCTATTGCTCATTTACATGATGTCTGAACTCGAGAGCATAAGAATTGCAGACTTCTAAGCATGCTCAGGTTGTTGACATCAGTTTTAAATGGTGATGCCTTGAGTGCAGTGATGTAGTGGCTTTGGTCCCTGATGTAACTGGAGCCCTAAATTTTAAATAATTCTGTATGAATTAGGAATAAAGATGGAACAGGAAACTTTAGCTTCTAAGCACAGCTGCTAACAAATTCAAAGTATTAATAAATGAGGTTGAACTACATAAAATTGCTGATATTTGGTACATTCAGATCTCAAGAAATGACATTGATTATATAAAAACAGTAGTAGCAATAGTTAACAACTAGAGGGTTAGGCATTGTTCTAAGTGCTTTATATTATTTATATCACATGACAGAAACTGAAAGTTTGATAAAACAGGTAAGTTTCACTTGATATGGGAGGGGCTGTTCTTAGGGAAGCCCTTTTAGAGAATGCAGGCAGATCTGCAGTTAAATTTCTTTTGGACAGCATTTCTTCCAGGGCTGGTTTTATCGCAACCATCTATTATCCCTTGTACCTTTTTCAATTAGGCAAAACCACCAAGTGATATTCTGTACTTCTTATTTGTACATATTTCCTCTCCATCTTTCACTTAAGTGAGATACAACATTTTTGTCAGTTTTCATATTCATCTAATCCTTTTATATTGAATAGTAGAAAAGACTGAGGCGTAGCCTTGTTGCTAAGACGTTAAATGAAGTGTAGGTCAATCATGGGATTTTCCTTACTCATGTACATAAATTTTAAGTCACAATATACCAGGAGCTCATAAAAAAAATTATTCACACCTGAAGACTTCCTATGCAACAAATTTCTGACACAGCCACATTTTCCCCACTCTCTTGGTACTGTCCCCATAGCTTATCATGAAAAGTGGGTTTTTATTATGGCAGAGGAAAACTTTACTGGGAATAATTATGAAATGTGTAATAATTGAAAATGTTTCCATATTAAATAGCCTTGGTCAAAATATGCCTCAGTGAGCCAGGCTGGAGACGGCCATAGATGGTTCCTCCCCATTGCATATTAACATTATAACATAAGTAAATAAATCATTAAATCCTGTGATCCTAGGATCCAGATTAATTTCTGCCATCTCCATGTTATCTCGGGACCTTATGTGATGTGCTTGTCTGGTGAGACAGATCACTGACATTGGAAACAGTGTTTAGAATGTTCTGGTCCTGAAAAACAGAAAAAATAGAATAGATTCTAAGAAATGATGGCCACTTTATAATCCTTAAATTAAAAGAAGGCAGTAAGTATAGCCCCTACCCAAACACAAACTAAACAGAATTCCTGGGGTAGACAGGAGCAGCGTGTTTGTGTGTTGGGGAATGTCCCATTGCATTTATTAGAGCAGTTGGATATGGGAATGACTTGTGGGTCAGGGAAAAACAGAAGCCACGATATTAAACATGGGCTTTTATGAATCAGTGTTTAGTTACTTTACTTTGCTTCTGTCATTTATCATATTCACTATTTCTCATTGCTTTGTATTATCTGGAAGCTTGTCAAAACATATTTTTATTGAAGTCATTGCTAAAGTGTTGAAAATGACCAAATTGGAGTATTTCAGGACATAGTTCAGAAGGAATGTGTAGATTTTCATCAATCAATTAGGCAGCACCATTTTAAGAAATGTACTGTTCAATAAGTCATAAACTCCAACTAATTCTACTGTTTTCGATTGTTCCTCCTTTTGGGCTATCATAAACCATTAGATTAATTGTGGATATGAAGATAATTAATTGATATTATGTGTCTTCCCAACGTTGCCTTTCCTTTTCAGAGTACATTAGTACCATAAAGAATAAAATGAGATTGGATTAGAATGTCTTTTTAACTTGTTTATATGTTTGGTGAACACAATTTGGATTCTAATGATTGACTTAATTTTTCTAATGCTTGCTGCTATCCAGTTAATAATCTAAATGTTTGCCTAGTACTATGCTTATAATATCTTCTGTTTTTGAAAAATAAAAAAATTTCATGTTTCCAGTCTTCTATAACATCTGATTGCTATCATTTTTAAAAGAGTAAAAGGATTCTGAAATACTATTTGCACATTCTGGCAGGTAAATTTATCTTAAAGAGGAAGCATATAATCACTCAGAGCAACTCTGAGCTCTCATATAATCCCTTATCTCTTTTTTAGTTCAAATTCCTCATCAATTTTAATTCTGCCTCTACCATTTGGAAACTTATTCTTCTTGGTAAAGATAAAAACAAAATAGGAAAAGAAAAGGTATGGGTTATCCCATGGAATGAAAAGTAAATGGTTTTAAATGCAGTCTAGAAAATAAATGCTAAAAACTGTACTGAGAATTTTTTTTTTAAATAACTAGTTCAGTTTGGTCTGAAAGCAAGACAAAACAGTTCACAAGTAACATCTTTATTTATGTTTTATTTTTTTTTATTTTATTATTTTTTCTTTGAGATGGAGTTTCACTCTTGTTACCCAGGCTGGAGTGCAATGGCACAATCTCGGCTCACCGCAACCTCCGTCTCCTAGGTACAAGCCATTCTCCTGAGTAGCTGGGACTATAGGCGTGTGGCACCATGCCCAGCTAATTTTTTGTATTTTTAGTAGAAACTGGGTTTCACCATGTTGACCAGGATGGTCTCGATCTCTTGACCTCGTGATCCACCCGCTTCGGCCTCCCGAAGTGCTGGGATTATAGATGTGAGCCACTGTGCCCGGCCCTGTAACATTTTTATTAAATAGCCTTTGTTTGTGAGTGATTCATGTCTATTCAAATGCCAATCACAGTTTCAAAGGAAATGGAAGATTGAACTATTTAGCCTGGCAGTCAAATGAGGTAGATCTACTTTTCTTTTTTTTTTCAAAATGGATTGACTTGCATTTTAGCTAATTGACAGTGAAGACAGAAGTAATACAATTTTTAGTTGTGTAACTGCTAAGACTTAAGTCCAAAGATTGTAGGGTGTGGCTGTCAACAACCTCAAGCACTTTGGCTATTCTCTCTGGCACTATCATTTATGTAGAGTCTAGTGAAACATTTCTAAAAACCTGAATGTTTCAGCAACTCTATTATCACTTTGACTGAAGTATTTCCTTAGCCTGGAAAAACATATTTGTTAATATCTTGGAAATAGTGCCATTTTTTTTTTCTAATTTATTTTCTTCCTGGACTTACGTATTTTTGCAGTTCAATTCTCATACTTTTAATTAAGGCCGCATGTTTGAGAACAAGATTTGTAACTTGCCTTTGGGAGGAGGTTGTGGAGACCTGTCAGTGACAAGGAAGCCATTATCATTATACAAGAGCTCCAAGGAGCACATGGTCATTCCAAGCCACAACCATAGCTGACTACTCATGTGAAAGGTGGCACTGAATTTATGTAACCAAGATGACTTTTCATTAGAAAATGCAGAAAAGAGGTATAAAGGAAAGCAGTTAGGTAGAAACTGTATACATGAAAAGCATTTTAAAAAAGGGCAATAATTTTGGCTGAAGCAATGATTTTTGAAAACCATAGGAATGAAGAAACAAACTCTAGCTATGCAGAAAAAAACAACAATAAAAAAAGCCTTTTTTGTTTGTTTTATGTTTTCATTTGCTTTGAAACTCAAAAAAGTTATTTTTCAAACAAATATTTTGGCTATTGACAAAGGCTGAACTCTGTAAGAACTGAAGAGCTTTAGAATTACCAGGATGAACTTTTGTTGTACTGGCTTGCATTATAAGTATTTTAACTTTCAGTAACACAGTTCACTGGGAAGTAGAAGAGACACAATCTGAAATTCAGTGCTTAAGAGAACATAAAATCCAAAAGGTTACTTTTGCAAAGGTGTTATGTGGATTTCATATTATATGTTTCTCAGAACTTCCCAGCACAGTTTTTAAATTTCAAATAAGCATATTACACATGTCTTAAACTTAGGATTATCAATCTGAATTAAAAGTAGTCTACACAATTACACTGTGCCTTGTTGTAGGGGAAAAGATGATTATTTTTATTACGGTAACATTAATTAAGTGTTAAATTTAGGAAGCTACTTCAAGGCAAATGCCACAGAGGATTTTGTACTTACGCATTTTTTTTTTTTTGTAGTTTTGTCAATAGGCAGTTCCTCCCGCATAATGTGTGCTGTAAGCTAGCCATATGAAATAAACTACTTTGGCCTTAACTGAATTCTACTGCCTGTGGTACATTATAACCCTGGCCTGCTGATAATAAGCCTTACTTGGCAGTAATCTACATCCAGTGGCATTTGGAAAACTGAAATAATGATGATGAAATTAAAACCCCAGAATTTAAATAGCGCATAGGTCAGTGTACTGTAAAAATGTAGGTAAGAATAATAATGACCTCTAAAATGTTTGTGTTCATTGGTGAGGGCTGAGCTAATTAGGACAGAAAGTCGAAAACTATTTCTTTTCTGAATGTTTCAAGCAGAATGGAATAAACAGAAGCAAACTCAGAAGTTTTATCCTCTTAAAACAATAATGCACTCAATAATTTTGTATTTACAACTGTATACCATTTGATCTCTGTTGTCCCAGGTAGTTCTGAATTATGACTTTTTTTATTTAAGTGTTTGTTACTCACAGCAATAAAAATTGGACAATGTTTCTTCAGCAATCTTGGCACTACTTGCCTTAGCTATATATACTAAGTTCAAAAAGGCTTTCTCAATCTATAGCTGTAAAAAAGTATTGCCTGGTTAAAAATGTTGAAATGTGTTGGTCTAACCACCTGAATTCTATCTAAACTCGCCATGATTTGGAATTACTCAAGTGGAATCTAATTCCTTTTTCCTTTTCACAGACACACAGAGAAAGGAGTTGTGCCTTTGTTTTCATCAGTTGAGATTCATTAACCAAATTGAAAAATACCTTTATTCCAGGATTTCTCATTGATTTCTCTATGAATTGTGATGCTTCAAGAGGGATTTGATACAAATTGATACATTTAGAGCAACTAATTTCATTATCAATCATTTTTAGTATCTTCAGGGACACCATTGTTTCATGTATCCCAATTTGTGAAACACTAACCTAGTGATAATACTTTTTTTTAACTTCTACCTAATCATAATCTGTCAAAAACTATATCTTGAATGCTCCCTGATGCACACTAATCTGGATTAACTGGGTGTAACTGAAATGTCCTTAGCTACACAGAATAAAACTGATGGAAAAAAGATTTTTCAATATCCAGATACATCATATTCTGAAACACAATCCATATAAACTTTCGATTGTTATAATGGTTGTGCTGTGTTCAAATTCTTAGTGCATAGAATAATTACCACCTTTTCAAGACCATTATTGAAGTCAATTCCTTAGACTCCTTATCTTATGATAGCAATGACTAGATCATCACTGGTTTATCTTTTATAACTAAATGAGAAGTTGAACCTCTAGGTGACATTTTATTTTACACAGAAAGCAGCAATAAAACATTCCATCTTTTTTAGGATAGTAGGATAGGTCTAAAGGACTTAGAAGAGAAAAAATAGTGTTTATATTCTGGATGTCAGCTGAACAGTTAGTAGACACCAGGTAAATGAGAGGGAAAGTATATGTCATCAGTATTTTTAGGATGATGTCATCAAAAAATTATTAACTGTTTCATTGATCAGCTTTATTTTTCCTTTACTGTAAAAATCAGCTGTCAGTCCATTTTTCGACAGCTCAATGACTTTAAGTCTTTCTCCAATAGGTAAGAAATGCCATAAGAAATGCTATACAGGTGCACAGTTGTCCACCAGCTGAGATTGTTTTATTCAAATAATTAGTTTTTTCATTCTTTCAAATCCTCAACAATATTGACATTCAAATGAACAAAGTGAGTAATTTTCTAGGGTCATATTTTACCCTCCAGCCATGCAGAAAAGAAAGAATTTAGACATAATTTAGACCAAAAGGACCTGGTATACAATAGATAAGTAAGACATATTTTGAATAAATTAATAATTACAGACTTTTCCATAGCTTGGACAATTTGTGAATTAACTACCTCACTAGGAGCCCTGACATACAACCTCAAATATATACTGTATTTTCAATCTTCAATAACATATATCTGGCATTATATTAAACTTTAGACATAATTCTTATCATAAATTTTTACTTGGGTCCATTGTCTAGAACTTGACAAATGAGTAATTCCTTTTTTTGCTGGTACTATTAGACACAGCAACCCCTTGCCTTATTTGTACATTAAACGAGAAAAGGAATTAGACTCTTCCATCCGTGGGTGAATTTCTACTTGGAATTTCTAATTCTGAATCACAGATTAGGGAATTAGGTGATACGATTAATCACATACCAAATGTGAGTTGGCCTATGCAGTATAGTCTCAAAGTAAACCGGCTAGCTCTGGCTTGTTTAGGCAACAAATCCAGCGATATAAATCAGTACAGTGATATATTTCAGAGGCTGGGCTGATTTTTGCATGCTCCTCCTGCATAGCAGTGAGATGAGCACATAGTAGGCATCTGAAAAAGGTATGAGAGTGATAAAACATCTATCATCACTAAGACACTTTACAAACATATATCTGCTGGTACTTTCAACTATTTTATGTAACATAAACTCAGCTTTGACAGAGTAGTTTTTTAAAAGAGCAAAATTTTTTGGAGATTGCAAAATCGAAAAGCTCCAGGGAGATTCATCAATTCTGTTCTGTTCTCTTTATGACTATTTTCTTCTTTACCCTAAATTATCAAAATGTATCAAGGGCCATCCTGATACAGAAGCACTCAATTAACATGAAAATGTAACAGATAACAAAAAAAGGAAAGTTAGAGAAGATAAAATACCTTTTAGCTTTGACCCATTTTACTTCTTTCTTGGGCATACAGACACATACTAATATTCATACCTGTGCTAAATATAAAAATACCTGAGAGTAGCTGGATGGAGCCCAATTTTCTATAGGCAGACTTTTACTTTCTCCATCTCTATATACATTGTCATATAAAAAGTAAAAGAAAACTAAGGAGTTCTTTTCAAATGTAACTTCCTTCCTGAAAATAATGCATATAAAATTCTGCATTTTAGTTGTCATGATTACTGACATTCTGTAAATTCAAATATGCATTTTCTACATTACAATATTACCCAAGGAAAAAAACAAAAAAAAAAAAAACAAAAAAAAAAAAGGAAGTGACTGTGTAGGAGTAAGCAGGAATAGAACAGTCCCAGTATTGTACCATTCCCACAGTGCTTCAGGATTGTCTTTTAGATTTCCAATTTTAAATCACTTCTATTCCTATCACAGTTCATAAAAGTAGGTGAAAATTTGAATCTCAATTTTCTCATTTAAAAAAATTCACCTCCTTCGTCGTCACCATGCTTGCGTTTCAAGGAAGCTTTTCATACCAATTGCAAATATTATGATCACACATTTTATTTGTTTTTGTCAGTGTGGATTGTAAATTTTCTTCCTAAATTAGCACTTATAGTTGAAGTTTCTCTTTTACTTTATATACATTGTTGTATAGGAATTAGGTTATATACGCAATTGGTGATCAACTGAGTTCTGCATTTTATTTGCTCAATATTTTGTCAACATATGGAACAATTTTCCTTATTATTTATTTTGCAACTATTATAATAATTTCTGACATAAGTAATATATAATATATCTAATCAGTCATGAGTAATACATACTTTGCTTGGTATACATTCTATCTCTTAAACAACTCCGCAAATACGATCTAATTGTTTTCATTTTGCAAAAGAGTTAACAGGTTTTCCAAGAAGTTCTGTAACTTGCCCAGGCCACATTGTCAGTAAATGTTAAGCCTGGGATTTGAGCCTCTGTCTCTTTGGCAACAAAGTCCACACTCTTGAGGACAGGAAATTAAAAGTATGGAACACATGTTGACATTCATTATGTGAATGCTAATAGAATACACCTCTGCTTTGAAAATATCCAAGGTGAAATATGGATAAAACAGAAGGCCAGTATATGGGGTATCAATAAAATGACTGAATTTCACAAATTAATTCATAAGCAAACCTTGTAAACCAGAGCCCTAATTGATATAAATGAAAGGAGAGACCAATGAAAGCACTAAATTACTTCTACCCTACTTTCTCCTGTGTCTCCCTGTCTCTTAGGCCACTGCCAACAAGAGTTGGCATGTTAGACACTCATTTAATTTCTTACTCTTTTTTCAGGGTTGAGGGGCAGTTTCTATAAGACAGCCACATTAAGTATAGCATGTGGTCATGAATGTCCAACTAAGGACAAATAGAAGAGTGAAAGGACTTCTGCATCCTGGCTCATTCCAGTTCCAGCATTTGGACCATGACATTGACTTCTGCAACTGTAAAGAAAACATTACAGTTCTTTTCTTGTACATAGTGCAGGAACGATGGTGCACCACCAGTAAAAGTGGTAGACACTGGCGGCTAACAGAGTCTACTGAGTTTTTCTTGTCAGAGGGATCATGCTCACACATTAGGCTGTAGCTTGGTAATTAACACTCTTTCCCCACAGTAAATAAAACTAAGTTTGGGGTAAGAGAAGAATAAACAGCAGTAGTAATTTCTGTACATACAATTTCCTAAGTAAACAAAAATAGAACGTGTGTAAAAGTACTCTAAAATTGCCTGGCACATCATAGGCACTAAAAATGTGTTGGGCATTGAAGTGAAAGACTGATCAGTTTATGTAGTATCTTTTTGTCTGTATACCATGGTTGTCAGTTTCTATTAACTTAAGAATCCCTGATGTCCTAGCCAAATTCATATAAACGCTCCTCTGCATTCATCTTACAAATGTAGGCAGCATCTGCAAAGTTTGTCTTTTAGTTTTTTTTCTGCCTTGTTGAAGAAAGGGATTTGGAAATGGAATTATAAATGTCTGCTTATTTCTAGACATTGCAGGTATGCCATCTTGTATATACTCACTTTTCTGGTGAAAAAGTAAAGCTTTTGTAGGTTAACTAACATGGATAATATCATAGTAAATAATTGGCACAGCAGAGATTCAAAACCACGTGTTTTACACTGAGGTAAAGGGTCTTTTCACTCTCTGCGGTACTTCAAATATTAAGCTTTGTAAGGAGATGGATCCTTTTGGTGTAAATCTTAATCATGCAAATTGTTGTACTTAGGTTACACGGTTGTGGAGGCCATGCAGGGCCCATAACCTGAGGGTGACATTTACATGGTAGTGTATGCAAATGGGCTCCCAGAGCTGTACATGGTACAGCCAACACACATGTACATAGAGGCTTGAGCTTTAGGAATGCCACTGTTTAAACAAATGTTCTTTGCTTGTGCCCATGTGTGGTCACATAATATGAAACCAAAATTCTACTGTAGAAAGCAGCAGTCCGCACACTTCAATGAGAAAAAAAAAATTGCTGGGTTTTTCAACAGAGAAAAAGCTCATTCAGGAGATCTGTGGTGGTTTATAGGTTTGTTTATAGATAATTTTGCTTGTGTGTTTAACTTTCATTAATTGAAAGTAAAATAACCACTTTGGGATATTTTATGAAGTAAAATAACCACTTTGGGATATTTTGTGTTTTTTTTTTTTAAAGATACAATGACAGAAATAAACTCAGATAAGAAAGATCTGTACCAGAGACTGGTTAGATGTTCACAAACTATTTCCTATATCTTTCTGGGCAGAAAGCTCCACTGCATCTCCCAGCTTTTCCTACTGGTAGGTGTGGCCGTGTGAATGAGTTCTGGTTTATGGATTGTGGGTGGACATGATGCATAACAGCCCTAAAACAGGTCCTTAAAACACATCCTGGGAGATAGTCTGCTTTGCCTCTTCCCTGGTCTGCTGCAGAGGAACAAGGACAATACCAAGCTCACAGGGAAAGGTAGATCCAATAGAAGCTCCTAGAACTCTAAGGCCTCCAGAGCCAGCCCTGGATTGTGACTGGACAATAAATAAATAAACCTTTTTTAACGCAAAGCTACTGAAATTCTGGGTTTGTGTGTTCCACTAGTTTTTCTACCTGAATAATCTAAGGCCTATGCATAAGTATGTGTGTATTGCCATCTATTATTATTAACATAGTGGTCAAAATCCACGCCTTCCACTGTGGCAGTATTCTACTATCATGACTGACCATTTTATTCTGTTGTTTCTTACATTTTCTAAGCTTCTCTGATATGCTGAAACACCCCAATTCCCCTCACAAGTATTGACTTGCACAATGAACTGATCTTTATGTAGCCTATTTGCAGTTTCAGCAACTGCCGTAAAAAGTTCTTTTCTGAACATTCTTCTTTAAAAAAGGAGTGAAACTTGTTCTACTATGTATATGAATTTCAAACACCCTAAATATTTAGCAAATAGTTTTTTTATCCATTTGCAAAATATTTTGTCACAAAGATACAGAATAGAAATTTGAATTGTTTACTTACACTTGCTACCAGTCTAAAGCTTATGTCATTGCTATTCGTAGTGCATGTAAAAATTGTATTTTATAGCAAACATTGCTATTGTTGGATGTCTCTTATAACATTCTTCATTTCCAAGGCAAATAATGTGACACTGACATCAGTGAAAGAGAAGCTTATGGTCTAAGTTGAGTCACTATTGGGCAATGAAAATGGTATACTTAAAAGATGAGTGTATTTACAATGGACTAATAAAAAGAAGATTCATTGCCTTTATTAAAAACTTAGAAGCATAAATTATCAGGCCTGAAAAGTACCTGTTTAAAAATAAAATGTTGAATTTAACTGACTAATTCCCCTTCTACTAAAATGTAGAAATACTTTGGGTGGAAATAATTTGTTTAAATCAGTAGTTTCTAAATATCTCAAAACACTAGTCAATTTTAACTGCATTTTAACTGTTATTTGATAAAAGATTACTTTTGTTAAATGTAAGAAGCCACTATATTCAAGAAATCCAGAAAGAAAGTTGATTACTAAAAAAAAACCTTTGTTTTTCTAACAAATATTAGTGCTAAATGCATGAACAATCAATCCAGAAAAAACTGATGGTCAACAAAGCATTCCACAGAAAACCCGGTACTTTCCATATGTTATGATATGCAATGCATTAACTTGACTGCTAGCACACAGATTAAAAAATAAAAGCACACTTCATATTTGTCTGGAGTTTTTTCTTTTCTTTACACTACTCTTAGGTGTTGCTTATATCCGTCAGCCTAATATAGCTTTATTCCAACTTTTATAAAGGTATCAAGAAAGCTTGATATATATCACATAAGGACATATTTAAAGTTAACACAAAAGATAATGGCAATAAGAGTGGCAAATACTATATGAACTATATGGTATCAGATAACATTAACATGAAAGTATCTGCCAATACAGCGTTCTCCTTTCAGTATTACATTTTTTGGCTATGTCAGTGGTAGCCCTTCTGCTGACATAGGATTTCTTCCTTCTTTCAATTATAATGTCTCACAATTCTCATGACTGCTTAATTGTCTTTAAAAGATTTCATTCACTTCTATGAAGAAGGCTCTCTGCCTATCTACTCAATTTACAGCAAGTATTTAAAAGAAAGGCAGATGGACAGGCAACGGCCATTTATTGAAACACTGATTCTATTTAAGATGGTCTAAATCCCATTCTATTTTCCATCTAGCATAAGTAATCGTAACTTTTCCTTATTCTTTATGAGTACAGAGATGAAAATACAGAGATAGAAGATTTTCGGATTCTTCTTGTTGTAGATAAATTACTTTACAGAGTAAAAGTCAGTAAGCATTCCTAACACATGGCCACCAATGCTAGGTCTGTCACTAAGCTTTATGACTGAGGAAATCGGAAGAACTAAAGGCATAAACTTATATGGTGTCAGAGGAGTAGGTACTCTGCTTTTCAGTTTGGACGCTAAGCTTTCAAATTAGTTGCTTGATTAGAATGCTTATGCTTATCAGTGTCCTGTTAATTTTTTCCCATTAATTACATAATTAAGTATTATCTTTCTGTGTGCATGTGTGTGTAATATGTACATACACATACATATAGATCTCATATATAGCCATGTGAATATAAAATACATATTTCATGGCAATTGCCTATACAATTATAGTAAATGTGGCACATCTCACCAGTTCCAATAACAAAATAAATCTTAATGCTGTAACATGAATATCATCATTTGAAACCTTAATAATTATAATCTAGATATACAATCTTACTTTCTAGCTTGTGTGTAAGCCATAAAAGTTACTGAAAACAATAGGAAAACATTATTTTGACAGATGCCATTATACAATAAATGTTCTTCTATTTTTGTACCAAATAGTACAATTACCATTCTGAATAAGTGATTAGGGTGAAGTGTCAAGACATCACATCTCCTACAATTCAACTTTTGTCATTAAAAGATACCTCTGTGCCGAGATAAAATAATTGGTTATTTTATTTCTCTTGGTAACTTACCTCAAAGAGAATATCTAAAATCATTAATTTAGCTCAATTATTTGATTCAAATTTTTATCAACTGGCCAAAACTCTATTGAACAAGTAGTTCATGTGTAGTAAAAGTCCCACCTTCACCCAACACAACCAACATATATTGGGAATACTACCATAAAGATTCTTCACCTCTTGCTTTGAGGTAGCCATCTTGCCATAAACTCCTTTCCCAACTAAATTTCTATATAGGAAATTAGAATACATCTCAACATTTTACCTCATCCATATCAAATATTTTTTTCTCCAGCATGTGTGAGTCTACCAAAGAAATAAATATGTGACAAGAAAATATCACCAGAAAGAAGAGCGATATTAATAAAAAAGTTATGGCCCTAAAAAATGTAATGTGAAGAAAATGTCAGCAAACATGTAACGGGTGGACAAAAGGCAGAAAAGTGTAAGATTGGGAGGAGAAGTTAAGTTCAGCTTCTAAGAATAGGACCATGAAAGAGGATATGAACATTTGAAGAGAGCATGTCCAGTAAAGCAGGGGAGTGTGAGTTCAAAAAGTTCAAGCAGGAAGACTCCTTTCTAACAGGTATATTGTTGGTGAGGGGGTGGGGAAAGGGCATTCATGTAAGATGTTGCTGGAATTATAAACCGAGGCAATATTTAGAGAGCTATTCGATAAGACTTAGCAAATTTTAGGTGCGGAATCTCTATAACCTGGTAATTTTACTTTTAGGAATGTAGAGCACAAAAATACACAATCAAAGGTGTATGCCATATACTTTTGTAGTGTATTCACTACAATCTGTTTAAAATGGAGAATAAGGGAGATAAAAACTAACAGGAGCATAATTAAAGGTGTATTTATACTTTGGAATTCCACACCATGTAGTTCTGAAAAATGCGCATTGGATCTTTAGATTTAGAAACATAGGGGAATATTCAAACATATTGTTGAGTAAAAACATTCAGTTGCAGAATATATGTAGAATGATTCAAAACAGATTCAAATGTGTAAGTCTATGTTAGTATGTGCATATGCCAAAGAAAGGAATAAACAAGTTTAATACTGTTTACTTAACAGAGTTCTTTTTTGTTTCACTTATTTAAAAAACATCAATACTGATTGATTATAAAAAATAATAACACTGGGAAGAAAATAATTGATTTTAAGACAATGATAAAGAAAAATGAGAAATTTGGGTTAGTCTAAATTCAACTTGAGGAGTTTAGAAGAGCAAATACACCATTTAGCGTAATATCACTTGTTTTGCAGGACTTACAGATCTGGAAATATTTTAAAAGCACATAAATATAAGTTACATGTTCTTAGTAATGTTATTTTTGCCTGTAGGACTTTAAAATTATGAAAATAAAAGTGCTTGTTAAAGTCATGAGTATATCACAAACATACTGGAAATCAGTTCAATCATAATAGAACTATGGAAATCAGTATCTGTGTTCTTTACATCCTCGCATTGAAAGGAACCACCAATTGTGATAACCTTCTCATTGCTTCCCTTATGGTACTTAAATACTAGACCTATAGAAAAATCAGGAATCTTATTTTATGGGAGTATTCCTTTCCTTCATTTAAGAATATTTGCAGAAAATATTGAAAAATCAGGCAACTGCAAATAGTCAAAATGTCTTTTGGAGAACTAGTTTTCTGAACATCCTAACTTATAATTATGATAAGTTAAAAAAAAGCAAACCTCAGAAGTGTCTACTTGAGTATGTAAGTCTAAAATGAAATAATGAGTTTGGAAACCAAAATTTAAAACTCCTATTAACATTTTCCTCAAATCCCCAGAGATATGGCACATTTGAAAGAGCCTGGTGAGCCCTTTGTTCAAACTCTAGGGGCAGGTTGGTTTAGGTCCAGAACCAAGTGTATGAAAAGCCAAAGGGAAAACCTACAAGGTACCTGCTTTTGTTATCCATGACTCTAGACAACCTGATGAGTGAGCAGTTTCTACAAATAATGATTATCTGCATGCATCTCAGATTATCCTCAGAGTTTCAGTCAACTGTTTACATTACCTTTGTATCTTACTTAATATGTCATGTGTGGTCCACCCAATAACCCCTTACTTTAAGCCTTTTAGGGAAACACAGAAAAATTCCTCCCCCTCACATGTAATGGCAGGGTGCTGCTCTAATCCCTCACTATTTTTCTCTACCATTCTAATTTCTTCCTTTCCCTCTCTCTAAAGGTCTCCACTGGGCTTTTCTTGATTCTTTTCAAGCTTCTTTAACATGTGTGACAATCCCTGGCTTAAACACAAGTATGAGAATTTGCATGTGCCAAAAGCTGACTCTATCAATACATTTGTTGATGAGAATTTAAAGAGGAAAAAGGTAAGAACTCCATAGGGGTAGTGCTAATTGATTTTCTTTATAAACACATAAGTAATTATACAAGTGACCATCTGCTTTGTCTGCATGAAGTTAATGAACACACAAAAGGAATCAAATTTAGAACTTACTTAAATCTTAAATCCAACTGCCTAGATAGTTGCTTAGATCCGTCATAAGGCAAAAGAAAAAGTGCCCCCATCTGCAGGGAAAAGACGAACCAAAATAAACAGGACCCTTTGTTTCTCTTTATGGGAAACAGTGCAAAAAGTGTTATGTTGGTTGCAATCTCAGAAAGCACAGAAGCAGGAAACTAATATATGGAATTCTTTTCAAACATGACCCTGATATTTATTTAGCTAAACTGGGCCAAAATAATATAGAAAATAGTTAAATTCAATATTGCTATAGCAATTTAGCTATTTTACTTTAAAAATTGTTCATTTTGTTTGGCTCAGCATTCCAGAACACACATAGCTATTTCTTGTAGACAGTAATTTGGAATAAATGACAATAGCAGAAATTAATTCAAATGTTCACTGCTATAAAATACAACTCTCAGACTCCAACATTAAAAAGGACATCTCTTTTATCATTTTTATTTTAATGGATGAACAAAGATTATATATATGGATACATGTAAAAATTATAGACATAGGTCTATAGATATGTAATAGAAAACTAAAGATTTGTAAGCACAACATTTACTTCGCCTGTTCAAGCTGGAACACTGAACATGTAGGATTGCAGATCCTCATTCTAAGATTTTTTTCATGCATAAAAGACATTTGGATTCATACATGGAATTTTCATAATTATAATAAGTAATATTTCTGGAATTGTTACAAAAAGCCCTTTGGCCATTAATTAATTGCAAAAATAATCACTGACTTACTTTGGCAACACATCTTTTGTGAGCTGCTGGATATATTGAATTGATCTAGGGGGTCCAGTCTCTTGATACTTAGAGTTAAGTGAATAAGTCAGAATTTGTAAGTGCAATTACAAATGCTGCAAGTATCCTAGGAGACAAGAGACAAGAGTATACATAATTGGGAGCTCTGTTGGACAGTAAGTGTGTCAGCAAAGGGAAACCCAAGGAAACAACATTTAAGCTAATAATTGAAGGATCGCCAAGAGTTCAAGAAAGAAATCCAAGATTACACTTTAAGCTAATTGTTGGAGCACTAGATATTCTCCATTCTATCCCATCATGAAGAGTTTTCATAAGGGAAAATATATCTTTCAACATAGGAGAACACATTGAAATCTAAGTCATTATTACACTACAAAATTATTTTCACAAAAACTATGACATATTGGAGGATGGCAATTTAAAATGCATATCAATACAAATGTTTAATTTGTCCTTCTCCTTCAAGGAAAATTCAAAACAAAATAAAAACTATAATAATGGGTATTTCTTAGAGTGGATAGAGTACAAGATTTAAATCTGCAGAGGAACCTCAGAGTACTGAGAATTTAAGACTCCCCCATAGGTTGTCCCATCCCCACCGCTAGTCTTATTTCTAAATAGCTCCCTAAAATGCCATAAATTCTAGACAAATTATGCAACATAGTACCCACGAGCCCCTCTGACTCTTCCATCTTTATATATGCTATATTTTTCCTTCTTCCATGCATTTCATACTCCACAAGGCCCATCTCATTGGTTGCGTTTCCTTATATCCCAAACCAAATGACCTCATTTCTCTCTATACATGTTTACGGTGACGCATAGTCAAATTTGGCTTGAATTATATTGTTCTATATAAGTAATTGTTGGATTCCCTCAGTAGACTGGAAGCTCCTACAATGAGTAAACTCTGTCCTACTTATCTTTTTATATGCCATAGACTGTACCTTATTTAATATTTCAAATCCAAATGGATTCAATTAAATAGAACTGAATTAGTATGTAGCCCCTCACTCTAATTCAAATTTGAGATATTGTGGCCATTTTTTTCTCTGAAACGACTTAAGCAAAACGTTATAGTATCAATTTTTAAGCTCAGCTTCTCCTGAAAATTTGGAACATTTTACATAATCTCGTTTAAGAAACACCATGTTTCACATCAGTGAATTTTACAAGTAACTCAAATCTTGTCGTTAGAGTTAGTGAGCCATAGAGGAAAGATCATTGTGTGAGAGAAAACATCATTCATTCAGTCTTTGCCTCACCAAATACACATTATGCCTCTTGCATATGTCGGTAACCATTCTAAGTGATAGGGATATAGTAGTGGACAAGACAGAATTATTTTCTCCATTATGGAGCCAATAGTCTAGAGGCAAACAGAAGAGGAGTAATAAACAGAAATATACATAACTACCTATAAGTAATATGAAATAAAGAAATTGAGTTCTGATATATAGAAGAACAGACAGAGGACACTTTAGATAAAGGTTAGAAGAAACAAAGAGGGTCATTACATGGTGGTGAAAGGATCAATGCAACAAGAAGAGCTAACGATCCTAAATATATACGCACCTAATACAGGAACACCCAGATACATAAGGCAGGTTCTTAATGACTTACAAAGAGACTTAGACTCCCACACAGTAATAGTGGGAGACTTTAACATTAT
>CAUYLG010043520.1:0-15288 GCA_963573385.1 Cacajao melanocephalus
ACCGAAAAAATTAGCTGGGCACAGCGGCAGGTGCCTGTAATCCCAGCTACTTGGGAGGCTGAGGCAGAGAATTGCTGGAGTCCAGGAGGTGGAGGTTGCAGTGAGCCAAGATCACACCACTGTACTCCAGCCTGGGCAACAGAGTGAGACTCTGTCTAAAAAAAAAAAAAAAAAAAAAAGAAAAGAAAAAACAATTCACTGAGACTGCAGCATTGCATTAGAGAAAGAGTTTAATTGACGCAAAACAGGCCACATGGGAAGACAGAGTTATCACTCAAATCAGTCTCCCTGTAGGCTCAGAGATTAGGGTTGTTATGGACAATTTGACAGGCAGGGGACTAGAGAATGGGTGCTGCTGATTGGTTGGGGATGAGATTATAGAGGTGTGGAAAACGGTCCTCCTATGCTGAGTCTGCTTCTGGGTGAAGCCATAGGACGATTTGTGTCATGAGTCAAGTCACGGGCCCAGGCAAGGTCAGTAGGTTGCCAGAGAGTCAGAAAAAATCTCAACAGATCTTAGGTTGTGCAATAGCGGAGTTACATATAGGAGAAACTGGGGAGGTCACAAATCTTGTGACCTTGCGTCACATGACTACTGAGCAGTAAGGGATTATAGCAACTATACCTACCTCTTATTAGAATTCAGGCCCCTCCCATAATCCTAACCTTGTGGCTGTTCATTAGTTTTACAAAGGTGGTTTAGTTTTGGGAAGGGCTGTTACTATCCTTGCTTTTTATTTATTTATTTATTTATTTTTTGGAGACAGGGCCTTGCTCTGTTACCCAGGCTGGAGTGCAGTGGCACAGTCTCAGCTCACTGCACCTTCCACCTCCCAGGTTCAAGCAATTCTCGTACCTCAGCCTCCCAAGTAGCTGGGACTACAGGCGAGCACCACTACACCTGGCTAAGTTATGTATTTTTAGTAGAGATGAGGTTTCACCAAGTTGGCAAGGCTGGTTTCAAACTCCTGGCCTCAAGGGATCCACCCACCTCGGCCTCCCAAAGTGCTGGGATTACAGGCATGAGCCACCACGCCCAGCTATCCTTGCTTTAAGATTAAACTGTAGGCTGGGTGTGGTGGCTCATGGCTGTAATCCCATCACTTTGGGAGGCTGAAGTGGGTGGATTGCTTTGAGCTCATGTTCAAAGTTTGAGACTAGCCTGGGCAACATGGAAACACCATCACTATAAAACATACAAATATGAGCCAGACCTGGTGGCTCACACCTGTAGTCCCAGCTGCTTGGGAGGCTGAGGTGGGAGGATCACTTGAACCCCAGAGGTAGAGGCTGTAGTGAGACTAGATCACACCACTGCATTCCAGCCTAGCTGGCAGAGGGAGATCCTGTCTCAAAAAAAAAAAAAAGATAAAACTATAAACTAAATCTCTTAAAATAAGCTTGGCCCATGCCCAGGAATGAATGACCAAGGACAGCTTGGACATCAGAAGTAAAATGGAGTCAACTGTGTTGGACTTCTGTCATAGTTTTGCAAAGGCAGTTTCACAATCAGATAAACGTAGAATTTGGTGCATTCTGTAAAACAGCTGGTGGAAGTCTTTAAAAATCATTATCACCTTGGCAAAGCTGCTAGGATTATACAAGAAAAAAATTAAAGTTAAACAAAAATCATTGCCATGGAAAAGAAGGAAGGACATTCTAGACTTTAAAAGAGTAAGGAGATAGTAGCCACAGGCAATTCGCATTTATTGATTCGATACTGAATTGGGGGAAAATGGCTTTAAAAATATGTTTGGGGACTGGGCAATGGCTCCTGTTTGTAATCCCAACACTTTGACAAGCTCTGGCGGGTGGATCACTTGAGGCCAGGCAGATTCCTCGAGCCCAGGAGTTTGAGATCAGCCTGGCCATTGGGGCGAAACCCCATCTCTACAAAGAAATTAAAAAGTTAGCCAGGCATGGTAGTATATGCTGGTAGTCCCAGCTACTCGGGAAGCTGAGGTGGGAGGATCGCTTCAGCCGAAGAGGTCGAGGCTGCAGTGAGCTGTGATTGTGTCACTGTACTCCAGCTTGTCTACAACCTACTTTTAAATGGTTTACCAATAAAAAAAGTGTGGATACATACACACACACACATACATACATAGATGACATTTATCTATAACCTGTGGTGTCCAATAGAATAGTCATTGTAGTCACATAGAACTATTTACACTTCATTAAAATTATCTAACATTTAAGAATCGTATCCTATTTGCACTAGCCATATGTCAAGTGTCAGTAGCCACATGTGTCTCATGGGAGGGTATTGGGCAGCACAGATGTGGAACATTTTCGTCATCACAGAAGTTCTCTTGGGTAGTGATGCTATAGACACACACACACACACACACACACACACACACACACACACCCAACAGAAAGCAGATGTGGCAAAATGATAACAATTGGTGAAGGGTATACAGTATTTATGGTTTTATTTCAACCTTTTTTTTTTTTTTTTTTTTTTTTTTAGATAGAGTCTTGCTCCGTTGCCCAGGCTGGCTTGCAGTGGTGCGGTCTCAGCTCACTGCAACCTCCGCCTCCTGGGTTCAAGCAATTCTCGTGCCTCAGCCTCCTGAGTAGCTGGGACTACTGTTGTGCCCCACCATGCCCAGCTAATTTTTATATTTTTAGTAGAGACAGGGTTTTGTTATGTTGCCTGGGTGGGTCTCAAACTCCTGGCCTCAAGTGATCTGCCTGCCTCAGCCTCCCAAAGAGCTGGGATTACAGGCGTGGGCCACCACGCCCGGCTTCAAAATAAGAATACTAAATGCCACGTATGATCCTAGATTGGGGCCTGCACCAGAACAAATCTTTCTTTCTTTCCTTTTTTCTTGCTTCTTGCTGTTTTGCTGTCTTGCTCTCTCTCTCTCTCTTTTTTTTTTTTGCTATGATGGGCATTGATAGGACAATTGACAAAACGTGAATAAAGTCTGTAGATTAAATCTTAGTATTATAAAAAAATTAAGTGTCCTGATTTTGATCATTGTGCTGTTGTTTATGTTAGAAAATGTGTTTGTTGGGAAATATACCTAGAAGTGTTTAGGAGTAAAGGGGCACAACGTCTACAGCTTACTCTCAGAGTTTCAGGAAAAAAATGTGCACATGTATGAGCACAGAGACTCCTTAACTTACAGTGGGGTTACATCCTGAAAAATCCATCATAAATTGAAAATATCGTAAGTTGAGAATGCATCTGAGACTCCTAACCTGCCAAGTGTCGTAGCCTAGCCTAGCCTACCCTAAATGTGCTGAGGACAGCTGAATGTGCTGAGGACACTTCCATAACCCGCAGCTAGGTGAGATGATCTGGCAAAGCAGGATATGCCCCGTGATCACGTGGCTGACTGGGGCTTGGGCTCACTGCCTCTACCTAGAGTACCGCATATGACTATTCTGCAAAAAGACCAAAATCCAAAATTTAAAGTGCAGTTTTTACTGAATGCATATCGCTTTCGCACCGTTGTAAAGTCAAATGTCCTAAGTCATGCACCATTTGTAGTCTTCCTTTTTTTAAAGGCATGTAGATCCATGCTCTTACCACCAGGTGGCCTCAGTTAACCTTGGTCCATGTGTTAATCACTGCGCCTCATTTTTCTACCCTGGGCCATGCCTCAGTATCATAAACCTTTATTCCTAGTACTGTCCCCTTGTCACTTCTGAATCTTAGCCACAGATGATTTTTAAAAATCTCTTGCCTTCCTCCCTTCTGTTCTTTTGGGGCCTGGAGAAGACAGTTACTGCTATAAAAAATCTGAAGGTGAGTTTGGCCTTTGCTGAGTTGTAGATGCCATTATAGGACCGTCACCTTTCGGAAGAGCTTGAGAGGAACAGATTTGCTTATACTCAAACAGGGAAGCTCAGGCTAGGATAATCTTGCCATCATGGGCAAGGGAGCATCAGTTGTATCTCTGATTAGGGGCAGGGTGGGAGACGTCTAGATGTGTTTCACCCTGGCGACCTGGTGTTTCCACCGTGGGTGATGTACCCTAGGATGCCCGTGTAGCTCCTCATCATGATGCTTGCTAAGCTCTGTGCTCCGTGAGTCAGACTTCAGTTTGCTGGTCCCAAATAAGTATCAGAATTGTTGCCATATGAGGGCTATGAGCAGAAGAAGAAACGCAGATGGCTAACGACACACTGAAAGAATATTCAACCTCAGTGGCCCACCTCCACCTCCCAAAGTGTTGGGATTACAGGCGTGAGCCACCGCGCCCAGCCAATTTGTAAATTTTAATGGAAATAAATAAAGATAATCTTAATATTTCATATTAGATAAATCTAATATTCCACAGAACAACAATAGAACAAATAAGTAAAGTTCAATAATGATGTGCAGCATGGTGTGGAATCAGGCGGACTGAGTGCACAGTCTGGCTTGTGGCTTCCTGGCTATGTAGCCTGGGGCAATGACCTCGCCTCTCAAGCCTGTTTTCTCCTGGATAGAATGGGGTGATAATGTATTCCCTGCCTCATGGGTTTGTTGTGAGGATACAGTTAGATAATGTATGCACATGGCATAGTGTCTTTAATGGGTACTCATAAAATCTTAAATATTTTTATTTCAATTAAAATTTATAAACTGGGCATGCCCGGTAGCTCACACTTGTAATCCCAGCACTTTGAGAGGCCGAGGCAGGTGGATCACCTGAGGTCAGGAGTTCAAGACCAGCCTGGCCAACATGGTGAAACCCTGTCTCTACTAAAAATACAAAAATTAGCCGGGTGTGGTGGCATGCACCTGTAATCCCAGCCCCAAGGCTGAGACAGGAGAATCGCTTGAACCCAGGAGGGGGAGGTTGCAGTCAGCACAGATTGTGCCATTACACTCCAGCCTTGGCAACGAGAGCAAAACTCTGTCTTACAAAAAAAAAATATATATATATATATATATATATATATTAGCTATGAGGTCTTGCTGTGTTCCCAGGCTGTTCTTAAACCCTTGAACTCCTGTGCTGAAGGAGTCCTCCTGCCTTGGCTTCCCAAAATGCTGGGATTCTAGGCATGAGCCACCATGCCTGGCCTTAGCTATTATCTTACTATGTGTTTTGTTTTGTTTGTTTGCTTTTTTTTTTTTTAAAGACGGAGTCTCGCCCTGTTGCCGGGGCTGAAGTGCAGTGCCGTGATCTCGGCCGACTGCAACCTCAGCCTGCTGGGTTCAAGCGATTCTCTTGCCTTAGCCTCCCGAGTAGCTGGAACTACAGGCGCCCATGCCCAGCTAATTTTTTATATTTTAGTAGACATAGGTTTCACCATGTTGCCCAGGCTGATCTCGAACTCCTGAGCTCAGGCAATCCGCCAGCCTTGGCCTCCCAAAGTGCTAGGATTACAGGCATGAGCCACCGCACCCGGCCTACACTATGTGTTTTTAACTCATGTGATTTGTAAAAGTGAAAAAGCATAGCCCTCTGGTGAAATGAATATACTCTGGTAGCCCTCATAGGGGGGATACATGGGTTTACCTTTCTTGGAAAGGAATGGGCAGTTTTAAGAACTTTAAAAAATGTTCATGTCCTTTGGAGGAATATTTAAGAAAGGCACACAGATATATACTTTCACAATAATTTTCCCAGAGTGAATAATTGCAAGCAGTCTATTCAACAATGAAAAAATAGTTAACGTATCCCTGCTATGGGCTTGTATTATAGTCATTTAAGATTGACTTATGGGGGTGAAGGATTTTTAAACAATTGAAGAAATAAAAGATGAAAATCTGGAAGGCAATTTCCAATGATAAATTGGTATTGATGGTCACTGGCGGTTATTCCTGTGGTTTCAGGTTAGGGATTTTTTTTTTCTTATATTTCATATTGTTTTGCGTGTGTGTGTGTGTACTCACCTTTCTTTAAAAAGTTTTTAAAATCAAGACAAAACAAAAGTTAACTGATTTATTTTTTAAAGAAACAATGAAAAAGAGCTGGAACATCTGCCACAGGGGGGCATCTGGGAGCCCTGGGACTCATCTTTGACTTTCTTTCTTTCTCACCCAGTGGTGTCTGCAAAGCCCAAGGTGCATAATCGTCAACCTCGAATTAACTCCTACGTGGAGGTGGCGGTGGATGGACTCCCCAGCGAGACCAAGAAGACTGGGAAGCGCATTGGGAGCTCTGAGCTGCTCTGGAATGAGATCATCATTTTGTAAGCAAAAGCCCCTTCTTTTTGCATGTAGTAAGATGGGGGAAAGAGAGAGGGTACTCCGAGGGGGTTGTGGGAGGTACAGATTTCCTGTGGCACCTCTGACTTTTTCTGCCTGTGGTACCCAAGGTGCCTCTCTTTAGGTGTTCCTACACCATTGAGCTCATAGAGCATTCATTATTAGCTAGAGGGTTACAGGGTCAGCTTTGAGGGGGGCAGGGATATATGTGGGTATCTGTCTGTTTTGATTCCCCCTCCCCAAGATGTCAGCAGTTTAGTTTAACTGTTTTCTTCTAAGTTACAGGAATGATTGCTTGGATGTAGTGAATCAGGTATTTGTTTTCCAGGAATGTCACGGCCCAGAGTCATTTGGATTTAAAGGTCTGGAGCTGCCATACCTTGAGAAATGAACTGCTAGGCACCGCGTCTGTCAACCTCTCCAACGTCTTGAAGAACAATGGGGGCAAAAGTACGTATGATGAAGGGGGCGCTGACGTGATTCATTGGTGTGGATGGGAGGACCTGGCAGATGAACCTGATGCTGTAGTTTTCCCCAGGACTAGGGGCTGTGGTACCTCTGTTCTCCTTGGATGCCGTCTTTGGAGTTTTAGGAAGGCTGAGGACTCCTCTCTGCCTCCTTGCAGAGTTTAGCCCTCTTTGTCCAGGTCCTCTATTAGTGGGATGCCGTGGTGTGTTACTCTTGATCCTTCCTCAGGGACTGGAAACTTTCTGCTCCTCTTCCCAATGCAGGAGATGTGTATGTAATATGTTGAATGAAACTGTCAAATGCCTGTAACCTAAATAATTGCTTTTCTAGCCTGAACCCTAAAACAGAACAAAGGAGCTGTGTGTATATGTGTGTGTGTGCATGTGTGTGTGCGTGTGTGCACGTGTGTGTCTGTTAGGGACAGTGTTACAAATAGTGCCCTGTGCTTACTTGGCACTCAGTAAACATTTACTGGACGTTGGAATGTGATGGAAACGCCATCTGAATTAGCCAGCATGCCTGTACGTCACGGACGTATAAATCCTCATCTATTTATTGCTGTTTGTGGTCAGTGGCATGGCCCATGGCTGTGGTATTGGACCCTCCTTCATAAAGACTCTATTCAGAGCAGTACCATATGTGGCAAATGAATGGCATGGAAAGAAAGGCTCCTTTTTCTCTTCATGTCTACAAAGTATTTTCTGAAAGTGGATGTAGCTTAAGAGAGTGACGGGGGTGGGGAGTGTTGAGTCCCAGTGAGCGTGTTGCATTGATTTAAGATTTCTTTCCAAGCCTGTCCTTTTAAGTGATGGGCCACTTGAAAGGTCTTTGAGCCTCCTCTGGTCTTTTCCTTTCTGCTGGGCACATAGAGATGTGCTGAACCCACTTTGGCCTGAGGAATTGTTTAAGACCAGAGATGCACCTCCTTTTAATCCTGCAGAGAACTCCCTGATTGCTTTGTCTTTTGAGTTGGTGTTGATTTTCCCAAACGCTAGCCAGCCTTTTGTAATTTGATCATAAGGGAAAATTCTATTTACTGCAATACTTGGAAAATATACTTGAGGATAGCCTCACATTAGGATGCGGCAACCAGCATGAGCGTCCTTTTTTCTTCCTCATTTGCCCAGCCAGTATACTTTTGCTTTTGGCTAACAAAAGTTATTGCAGAGACTGTAAACTATGGAAAAGCACAGATACACAAATAAAACAAAATAAAACAAAATTTGCCTGTAAGCACAGCACTTAGTGATAGTTACTGTTTTTTCTTTCTTTCTTTTCTTTCCTTTTTTTTTTGATGGAGTCTTACTCTGTTGTCTAGGCTGGAGTGCAGTGGCATGATCTCAGCTCACTGTAACCTCCACCTCCGAGGTTCAAGCGATCCTCCTGCCTCAGCCTCCCAAGTAGCTAGGATTACACATGCACCCCCCCATGCCCAGCTAATTTTTGTAGTTTTAGTAGAGATGAGATTTCACCATGTTGGCCAGACTGCTCTCGCACTCCTGACCTCAAGTGATCCACTTGCCTCGACCTCCCCAAGTGCTGGGATTACAGGCATGAGCCACTGTGCCTGGCCTCATTTTTTTCCCCCTGCCTATCTTTTTCTTGCAATATTCAAGTCTGTGCTTTTAGTTTTTTTGGGTATATACCTAGATGTGGGATTGTCGGATCATACGCTAATTCTATTTTAATTTTTTAGAGATGGGTCTTGCTGTGTTTCCAAGGCTGAAGTGCAATGGCTACTCTCAGTGCATATCAGCCTTCATCTCCTGGCCTTGTCATCCTCCACCTCAGCCTCCTGAGTAGCTGGGACTATAGGTATGCACCACTGTGCCTGGCAGCTATTTTTAATTTATTGAAGAGTTGCCATACCATTTACATAGCCATTTCTCCATAAAATGTAAGAGTATGGCTTTAATTATTCTCCTGAAATTTAGTTTTTGATGACTGCCTGGTAGTAGTCTATCATACAGTTGTGTGAAAATTTAAGATTGAACATTTGGGTAGTTTTCAATATTTTACAGTAGTAAATAATGCTGTGAGAAACTTTCAAGATTATAAATCTTTGTGCTCACTGCTGAAAATTTATTTGGGATCCATTATTCAATGTGGACTTGCTAGGTTTAAACATTAACAAGGTTTTTGACACATGTTGCTAGGTTACCTTCCAGAGAGTTCTACAGGTTGAGCATCCCTAACATGAAAATCCAAAATTGGAAATGCTCCAACGTCTGACACTTTTTGAGCGCTGACATACCACAAGTGGAGAATTCTACACTTAACACCTTTCTTTTTTGATAGTTCAGTGTACATAAACTTTGATACATAAAATTATTAAGAATAGCATAGGACTGGGCGCGGTGGCTTGCGCCTGTAATCCTAGCACTTTGGGAGGCTAAGGCAGGCAGATCACGAGGTCAAGAGATCGAGACCATCCTGGCAGACATGGTGAAACCCTATCTCCACTAAAAATACAAAAAATTGTCCAGGTGTGGTGGCATGCGCCTGTAGTCCCAGCTACTCAGGAGGCTGAGGCAGGAGGAGCGCTTCAACCCGGGAGGCACAGGTTGTAGTGAGCCGAGATTGTGCCTCTGCATTCCATTCCAGCCTAGTGTCAGAGTGAGACTGTCTCTGGGGGGCGGAAATATATATATATGGTATAGGCTGGGCGCAATGTTTCACGCCTGTAATCCTAGCACTTTGGGAGGCTGAGGCAAGTGGATCACTGATCACCTGAAGTCAGGAGTTGGAGACCGGCTTGGCCAACATGGTGAAACCCCATCTCTACTAAAAATACAAAAATTAGCTGGGTATGGTGGCAGGGGCCTGTAATCCCAGCTACTTGGGAGACCGAGGCAGGAGAACTGCTTGACCCCAGAATGTGGGGGTTGCAGTGAGCCAAGATTGTGCCACTGCACTCCAGCCTGGGCAATAGAGAGAGACTTGGTCTCAAAAAAAAAAAAAAAACACAAAAATTGTATAAAATTAGCCTATATACATAGGAAACAAAAATAAATTCTATATTTAGACTTGAGTCCTATCCCCTTGATAAAATCTTTTTCTTGTTTATTTATTTTTTTAAGATGGAGTCTCGCTCTGTTGCCCAGGCTGGAGTGCAGTGGTATGATCTCGGCTCACTGCAACCTCTGTCTCCTGGGTTCAAGTGATTCTTCTTTCTTAGACTCCCGAGTAGCTGGGATTACAGGCATGCACCACCACACCCAGCAGTTTTTGTATTTTTAGTAGAGATGGGTTTCACTATGTTGGCCAGACTGATCTCAAACTCACGACCTCAGGTGATCCACCCACCTCTACCTCCCAAAGTGTTGGGATTACAGGTGTGAGGCACCACGCCCAGCCCAAGATATCTTATTATGTATGTGCAAATACATAAAAATCTGAAAAAATCTGAAATCTGGAACCCTTTCAGTCCCAGGCATTTCAAATAAAGGATACTCATGAGACCTTTACCCTCCCATCAGCAGTGGCGGAAATTGCCAGTCTGTATTATACCTTGGCATATATTGGATATTATTTGTTAAAAAAATAAATAAATAAAAAATTTTTTTCTTATTTGATAACTATTAACATTATGACAGATTTGCTTTTCCTGTTTCTTTTTGGCTCAAGTATTTTTATTTTCTTAATTTTTACTTTTTTGCTCTGATCTTCTGGCTTCTCAAAAAAAAAATGGAAAATGAAGGAATAAAGAATGGCTACTCCGTAGGCGGAGTGGCCTCCACTCTGCTTTTTAAAGCTGTGATTTGTTGAAGGATATTGAGTGATTTTAAAAAAGTGTTTATTGCCCTATTAATGTCCTTTGCTCTTTTTTGTATTGAAGTGTGCATTTTTCTCTTTTGGTGTTGAAAGAACTCACCATTTGTCTCAAACATGTCGTTTTACAGTTTTACATTTGGTTTGCTTGAACCTGGGTTTGGGAAGATCCGTTTGTTGATTGTTATATCTCTGAGGCCCCCTACTTCCACCCTACTTTTTTTTTTTTTTTTTTTAAGTGAAAGCAAATCTGTTAAGAAAGTAAAGGAAGGCTGGGTACAGTGGCTCACGTCTGTAATCCCAGCACTTTGGGAGGCCGAGGTGGGCGGATCACCTGAGGCCGGGGTTTGAGACCAGCCTGGCCAATGTGGTGAGACCCTGTCTCTACTAAAAATGCAAAAATTAGCTGGGCGTGGTGACAGATGCCTGTAATACCAGCTACTCTGGAGTCTGAGGCAGGGGAATCTCTCGAACCTGGGAGGCGAAGGTTGCAGTGAGCTGAGATCGTGCCACTGCACTCCAGCCTGATTAGGCACAGTGGCTCATGCCTGTAATCTCAGCACTTTAGGAGGCTGAAGCAGAAGGATCATTTGAGGCCAGTAGTTCAAAACCAGCCGTGGCAACATAGCAAGATCCTGTCTGTACTAAAAATTAAAAAAAAAAAAAATAGCCAGGCATGATAGTGTATACCTATAGTCCCACCTACTTGGGTGACTGAGGAAGACAGATCACCTAAGTCCCAGAGACTGAGGCTTCAGTGAGCTATGACTGTGCCACTGTATTCCAGACTGGGCAACAGAGTGAGACCCTGTCTCTAAAAAAACTTTTTAAAGATTGATTATATTAATTTCCTAACAGTAATTATTTTAGAATTTCTAGAATATACGTAGTAGCTCAAGAGAAACTGTTCCTTGAAAATTTTGTTAGAATTGTTTGTTAATACTTTATATTGGGGCTTTCCATCTATATTCATTAGTGGAATTTGTCTGTAGCTTTGGTCTATTTTTGTCAGCTTTGGAATCAAGGCCAAGCTAATTTTATAAAGTAAATTGATGTGCTTTCCAACTTTGGGAACAGGCTCTATAACATGGGAATTATCTGTTCTGTGAGTACAGCAACGAGCTCACCCATAAAACCAACTAGGTCTGGCATCTTGCTTTGAAATAATTCTTTGATGACTTTTTTTTTTTCAATTTTCCCCCCATAATTACTGGTTTGTTCAGCTTTTTTGTTTCGTCTTGACTCAATTTTGTTAACTCATTTTTTTCAGAGAAAATTGGTTCATGAGATTTTCAAATTTATTAAAATAGGATTTTAAATACCATTCTCATTTTTTAAAATGTCTGTACTATTTCTTACTTTAAATTTTTGCTATTTGTGTGTTTCCCAGTTTTTCTCTTGAATAACCTAAACATTTTTGTTTTTAATTTTTGCTTTTAAATTTACTTTTCACAGAACAACTTCTTATAGACGTAAGCCACTGCACCTGGCTGTCCTTTCTTTATCCTTTTTTTTTTTTTTTGAGAAAGGGTCTTGCTATTTGCAAGATATACCATATTTTGTAATATTAATTTCTCTTTACTAACTTTTTCTACTATTTGCCCTAGATCTGTTTTATTTATTTACTTATTCAGCTATTTATAGCTTTTCAGATTGAAAGCTTAGCGCATTTATCTTTGTCTTTTTATTTTTTGAGATGGAGTTTTTTGTGTTTTTTGCTCTTTTTGCTCAGGCTGGAGTTCAATGGCATGATCTTGGCTCACTGCAACCTCTGCCTCCTGGCTTGTGATTCTCCTGCCTCAGCCTCCCGAACAGCTGGTAGCTGGGGTTATCCTGCTAATTTTGTATTTTTAGTAGAGATGGTGTTTCACCATGTTGGCCAGGCTGGTCTCGAACTCATTAACTCAGGTGATCTGCCTGCCTCAGTCTCCTGATGTGCTGGAATTACAGGCATGAGCCACTGCATCCGGCCTGTCTGTCTCCATTTTTGTTTAACAATGAAGTCATCTTTGCTTTGTACTTGTCTTTGAATTTTTTCCCTGGGATATCGAAATTTTTTTCTTTCAATGTAACAGCGAAAGCTCATCTCTACAAAAACCAAAAACATTAGCTAAGTGTGGTGGCGTGTGCCTGTGGTCCCAGCTACTCGGGAGGCTGAGGCGGAGGATTGCTTGAGCCTGGGAGGCTGAGGCTACAGCGAGTTGTTGTGCCACTCCACTCCTGCCTGGGCGATAGAGCAAGACCTTTTCTCAAAAAAAAAAAAAAAAAAAAAGGAAAAAGAAAGGACAGCCAGGTGCAGTGGCTGGCTTACGTCTGTAATCCTAGCACTTTGGGAGGCTGTGGTGGTAGGATCACTTGAGCTCAGGAATTTGAGACCAGTCTGGGCAACATAGTGAGACCTTATTTCTACAAAAAATAAATTTTGAAAAATTAGCCAGGTGCAGTGTTGTACACCTGTAGTCCCAGCTACTTGAGAGGCAGTGGTGGGCAGATTGCTTGAGTCTGGGAGATTGAGGCTGCAATAAGCTGTGATCATGTTGTACTCCAGCCTGGGTGACAGAGCAAAACCCTATTTCAAAAAAAAAAAAAAAAGAGACTGGGTGCTGTGGTGGCTCACACCTGTAATCCCAGCACTTTGGGAAGCTGATTTGGGCGGATCACCTGAGTTTGAGAGTTCGGGAGACCAGCCTGACCAACGTGGAGAAACCCCAACTCTACTAAAAATACCAAAAAATAGCCAGGCATGGTGACACATGCCTGTAATCCCAGCTACTCGGGAGGCTGAGCAGGAGAATTGCTTGAACCTGGAAGGTGGAGGTTTCGGTGAGCTGAGATTGTGCCATTGCACTCCAGCCTGAGCAAGAAGAATGAAACTCCATCTCAAAAAAAAAAAAAGAATGCAAACATTTTTAGTGTTACAACATGAATAAGTACATGTGTCCACAGCTGTGTAATCCCCACCCACATCAAGACACAGAACATTTCTAGCATCCCCAGAAGTTTCCCATTGTCCCTTCCAGTTAATTTCTCCTCCCTGAAATAACCACTGCTCTGACTTCTATCACTATTGTTTATCTTTGCCTAGTATTGAATTTTATATTAATGAGAACATGCAGTATGTTTTCTTGTGCCTGGCTTTTCATTTAATACCTTTGAGATTAAAGATATATGACCACGTTTTTACATGTGTCAACAGTCTGTCCTTTTTTTTTTAATAGAGACAGGATCTTGATATATTGCCCAGGCTGGTCTCAAGCAATCCTCCCACCTTGGCTTCCAAAAATGCTGGGATTACAGACATGAGCCACCATGCCTGGCGTGTCTTTGATTTTTTTTTTTTGAAATGGAGTTTTGCTCATGTCACCCAGCCTGGAGTGCAATGGTGCAATCTTGGCTCACTGCAACCTCTGCCTCCGAGGTTCAAGCAATTCTCCTGCCTCAGCCTCCCGAATAGCTGGGATTATAGGCACCCACCACCATACTTGGCTAATTTTTGTTTTTTTTTTTTCTTTTTTTTTGAGACTGAGTTTTGCTCTTGTTACCCAGGCTGGAGTGCAATGGCACGATCTTGGCTCACCGCAACCTCCGCCTCCTGGGTCCAAGCAATTCTCCTGCCTCAGCCTCCCGAGTAGCTGGGACTACAGGCTTGTGCCACCATGCCCAGCTGATTTTTGTATTTTTAGTAGAGACAAGGTTTCACCATGTTGATCAGGATGGTCTCCATCTCTTGACCCGTGATCCACCCGCCTTGGCCTCCCAAAGTGCTGGGATTATAGGTGTAAGCCACCGTGCCCGGTCAACTTTTGTATTTTTAATAGAGATGGGGTTTGGCCATGTTGGCCAGACTGGTCTCAAACTCCTGACCTCAGGTGATCCGCCCGCCTTGGCCTCCCAAAGTGCTGGGATTACAGGCGTGATGAGCCATTGCACCTGGCCATGGCCCGTCTTTGTATTTGAGTGTAGTATTCTTTTATATGAATACACCATAATTTAGTTCTCTGTTCTCCTGTTGGTAGTCATTTGAGTTGTTTCCAACTTTGGCCATGATGGACATGTATTTTGAAGGACACACACATGCATTTCTATTGGGTAGGTACAGATCTAGGAGCTTTGGTTTCTAGGGTGGATGTATGCTTAGCTTTAGTAGACCCCATCAGTTTTCTAGTGTTGTACCAATTTGCCATCCCATAAATTTTACTTTGCTCTGGTCGTTTGTAATTACTGTTGTGATTTTATCTTCGAGCCCAGAGTTATTTAAGGGATGTCTTCTATGTTTTCCAGTGGTTATATTGTTTGTGGTATTGGTTGTAGTTATTGCTGCTGTTACTGGCACCAGCCGTAGCACGTTGTGCATGTAGCTGGGTTGGGGAGCAGGCAGATCAGAAGAGAGTCTGTTGGAAAATGTGGATTGCAACAGGGCAGTGGGCTTTTTCTTAGAAAAACAAATCTTTTATGATGACAGTGGCATAGCCTATGTACCTAACGTTCTGGCAATGTTTCATAAAGTCTCTATTTACAGCAAGGTTATTTCTGGTAATTGCAAATATTCCAGAAGATGGGAAGGTTTGAATCTAAAAGATGGACCACCAAGACCCTGTTTCCTGATGTGAGACCATCTTACCTAAAGGGAAGGGAGTTCTGAGGTTGTTTCAGAAGAGAATTCTAGGATGAGACAAATGCAGAAGCGTTGAGGGTGGGCAGGCTTGGTGGCTCATGTTTGTAACCCCAGCACTTTGGGAGGCCAAGGCAGGTGGATCACCTGAGGTCAGGAGTTCGAGACCAGCCTGGCCAACATGGTGAAATCCCACCCTGTCTCTACTAAAAATACAAAAAATTAGCCAGACATGGTGGTGCACTTCTGTAATCTCAGCTACTTAGGAGGCTGAGGC
>CAUYLG010043522.1:0-58163 GCA_963573385.1 Cacajao melanocephalus
TAGCCTGGGCAGTAGAACAAGAATCCTGTTCTCTCTCCCTCTTTTTCTTCCTCTTTCTTTCTCTCATACATTCTTTTTCTTTCTTTCTTTCACTCTCACTTTCTTTCCTCTCTTTTTCTTTCTTTCAAAAAAAATAAAAAATAAAGGAACAAGTGCCCTAATTTCAGTTATATCAGTCATTCACTCATTCCCTCATTCAACAAACATGTACTGAACATGTACTATGAGCCAGGAGCTATTGCAGGCTCTTGGGTTACACCAGTAAACCAAACCACCAAAGATACTTGCCCTCATGGGACTTACCTTCTAGCTAGGCATTGATACATTGACTGTTACCCCAGAGGGACCAAAATACAATCATCCCTCCTGGAACCATCCTCTCTTGACTGAATCCAGCTATTCAAAATGTGAGGTCAGGGCTGGATGCAGAAGCTCACCCCTATCATCTTAGCATTTTGGAAAGCTGGGGCAGGTGGATTGCTTGAGGCCAGGATACCAGCCTGAGCAACATAGTGAGACCTTGTCTCTACAAAAAATAAAAAATAATTGTCCGGGCCTGGTGGCACTTACCTCTAGCCCTAGCTACTCGGGAGGCTGAGGCAGGAGGATTGCTGAGCCCAGGAGTTCGAGTCTGCCATGAGCTATGATCATGCTACTATCCTGTAGGCTGCAGTGAGTCGTGATCACGCTACTGCAATCTAGGCTAGGCAGCAGAGAAAAACTCTATGTCTGAAAACATAAAATTGTGAAGTCAATGGAAAACACTATCTGTCGTTTCAGAGTCAACAGAGGGCACCTATGCAAAGCTAAGAGTGGCCATGAATGAACACCAGCTGCTCATAACTGGCCCCCAGCCTCCTTCCAACTGCTCTGACACACTTGCTCTCTTTCCCAGGTCATGCTCTCAGAGCGAAAAGGCACAGATGAGCTCTATGCTGTTAAGATACTGAAGAAGGACGTCGTAATCCAAGATGATGACGTGGAGTGCACCATGGTGGAGAAGCGGGTGCTGGCCCTGCCCGGGAAGCCGCCCTTCCTGACCCAGCTCCACTCCTGCTTCCAGACTATGGTAACTTGTCCCATGGCCCTGGGTATTCTGCCTCCAGGGTTTCACCAGGCTTTGGCCAAAGCTATCCCAGCAGTGCCCACCACAGAGATACCATACCCTTCCCATTCTAGACACAGAAAGATGTGAGGCCTGGGGGAGGTCAGCTGAGAGTTCTGAGGTTGCCACTGAGAAGTGCTGTCCCCTGAGGCAGATGCTGTCTCAACTCAGATAAAGGAACTCAAGCAATTGGTTTTATAATCAACAGAGCAGGGCCTTTCTCTGACAGCAAGGGGTAACTTGGGGACAGGAGCTGGGTGAAAAGGTTCACAGCTTGTGGCTCTAGATGGTTTCATTCAGCCCTTCAGCCCTTTGGATAAATGCACGAGTACATCACTGCAGGTTGCCTGAGGTCTTTGCATGGGCCTCCTTGGAGGGAGGATGTTGCCTGAGAACACAGCCTTCGGGGACTCTCAGGGAAGGTACACAGTGTCCTGGGAAGGAGCTAGTGAGCTCAGAGCCATGGCTGCCATGGTGAGAAGGGCGCATTTGTCCATTTTCTGCTCTTGACTGTGACTTCAACCCTATCTGCAAGAGCAAGAGTCCCTGCATTAAGTAACCTCTTACCTTTTCCCTGTTCAAATTAGACCTTGGCTTCCATACCCAAGAACGGAGAGGCTGGAGCCCAAATGCAAAGAGGTACAAAGTTAATTGATGCCTTCTGGGCTTCTCAGGGCCAATGGCCTGGTGACTTAAGATGTTTGGGGACTTTTCAAGATTAATTTTGACTCTATCCAGTTCTCAACTTACTGAGTAGAGTGACTGATTTTAGAACCCAACCCATATATGAGATGGGACACTATTGTATTTTGCATCTAGTTTGCCATATTTAGTGATTTCCCTCTCTCTTTAATCCTTTTATTTTATCTGTTCTTGTATCTGCAGCCCAGGATATGTATCATATATCCTGGGCTATGTGACCTGCAGCATTTTCATGGTCTGGGTTTCACTGACTGTACAGTCTTGGGGCACCTCAGCATGCTTCCTCTGTCTTCTGTATTTCCCACAATTGGAAGCTGGTTCTGGAGGCTTGGTCAGACTCAGCTAGGATCTCTTTGGCAAGACCATAGATGGCATGTTTTTTCATCCGAAGGCAAATGACTGGTTGTCTCAGTGATGTTGGCAGCGACTGACGCTTGGTGCCTAGATCTGTTAATTCATTAGGGATTGTAAAATGGTGATATCTTATTATTTATTTTTCATCTACTAGTGGGAATGCTGTTATTAAGAAGGGCCTTCCTTCATCTATTACTTGGTTCCCTGGTGATATAGTTCATGTGAAAAAGGCAGGATAAATGCTTGATTCTTTCCCTTTAGTTAATAGTTCTCAAGATAATACACTGGTTGACTATTGATCTCTAAGGGTGGCAAAAGTTGGCTTTTTTTTTTTTTCAGATGGGTTCTGGCTCTGTCTCCCCAACTAGAGTGCAGTGGCATGATCATGGCTCACTGAAGCCTTGATCTCCCATGCTCAAGTGATCCTCCCACCTCAACCTCCCTAGTAGCTGGGACTACAGGCATATACCACCACGCCCAGCTAATTTTTGTACTTTTAGTAGAGACCGGGTTTCACTGTGTTGCCCAGGCTGGTCTTGAACTCCTGAACTCAAGTGATTCACCTGTTTCGGCCTCCCAAAGTGCTGAGATTACAGGCATGAGTCACCATGCCCGGCCAAAGTTGGCTTTTAAAATAAACTGTTTTGAGTAGAAGAAGAGAAACAATAGAAAGAAAAATATTAAGTGAATGATAATTTACATCATGCAATGGAGTCTTGGCAAAGACCAGGAAGTGGGTACACATAACTTTACTATTCCAAATCTCTAGTCTTACTATGGGGATTTAAGGCCTAAAGGTTTTCAAGTGATGATAGAGACAAAGCTGGGATTTAAACCTCTAAGCTCCCCTACTTCCCTATCTTCTCTCTTTTCCATTGGTTGTCCCCAAATGGATTCATTGACATCACCAGGCAAAGGACAGACTCCGCCCAGTAAATCAACTAAGAACGGGACCTTGTTCCCAGCAAAGAGGCCGAGCAGCAGCAGTTTCCCTTTCCTGTTGGACATGATGAGAGTGGGAGAAATTAATCAGGGGTGACTAATGCTCATTGTAGTGTCTTTGTGGTTTCTTGTTTTCAAAGAGATAAAATAGAGTCGATTTGAGATTAATCTTTTAATATTGAACCATCTCACTCACATGTATTTCAATATGCTTTCTGGAATTAGGAGAATAGGGGCTGGGTGTACATGGAAATTTTGTAAAACTCTGGGTCCCCTCCAGGGATTGTCATTTGCCAGGGAAGAGAGACTGAGAACCATGAGAGCCTAGAACACAAGAGCTCAATGGGTTTGGGTCTTGCGTGGTGATGTGGTTTGGCTGTGTCTCCACCCATATCTCATCTTGAATTGTAGTTCCCATAATCCCCATGTGTTGTGGGAGGGACCCAGTGGGAGGTAATTCAATCATGGGGGCGGTTACCTCCATGCTGTTTTTATGATAGTTTTAAAAGGGACTTTCACCCCACTTCGTTCTGTGCGTCTTCTTGCTGCCACCATATGAAGGACGTGTTTGCTTCCTCTTCTGTCATGACTGTAAGTTTCCTGAGGCCTCCCCAGCTATGTTGAATGGAGGGTCAATGAAACCTCTTTCCTTTATAAATGACCTAGTCTCAGGTATGTCTTTATTAGCAGTATGAGAATGGACTAATACATGTGGGAATGAAGGCCCCCATGTTGGAGATTAATGTGGAGTCTCCCCATCCGGAAAGGCCAAGGATGGAACAGATTGCTTTCTCACTTGCTGAGGGTCAGATGAAGTCGTTAACCTATCTCCGGGGACTGTATCAATTGAAAGAAAAAAGTGCTCAGGGAGACGCACTCACTGCAAGCAAGAGACCCTGGGATGCCATGTGCAGTCGGCTGAGGGAAGAGCAGATCCCCTTCCATCTCACCTGCACTCTGCGCATATGCTCATTGAGTGAAATGCTCCAATTTAAATTATTTTTTCTCACTTTTTTTTGGGCTAAGCACATATATTTTAATGTTGCATAAATTAAATTTATTTTCAAAGACTTATAATAATGCCTACTATATGTGAGGCACAAGGCAAACAATTTTAAGTCTTAGGACAACTTAGCTAGGTCCTGTCATCATTCCAATTGTGTAGACCAGGGGATTGAGGTCACACAGCTAGTACATTTCAGGGCCAGGATTTGAACACAGGTAGTCTGGCTTTAAGGGGCTTTGCATTTAACTGCTATGCTCTGAGATCTTTTTTGTGTAGACCAGGGGACCGAGGCCACACAACTAGTACATTTCAGGGTCAGGATTTGAACCCAGGCAGTCTGGGTTTAAGGAACTTTGCTTTTAACTGCTATGCTCTGAGATCTTTTTTTTTTTTTTTATAAATGAGATGTATATGTATATGTATTTAGAGACAAGGTGTCTCTGTGGCCCAGGCTCTAGTGGCTTAAGTATAATAGTACAGTCATAGCTCACTGCAGCCTTGGACTCCTGGACTCAAGAGATCCTCCTGCCTCAGCCTCCCTAGTAGCTAGGACTACAAGCATGCACCACCATGCCCAGTTAATTTTTAAAAATATTTTGTAGAGACAGGGTCTTGCTACGTTACCCAGGCTGGTCTTAGACTCCCAGACTCGAGCAATCCTCCCACTTCGGCCTCCCAAAGTGCTGGGATTACAAGTATGAGCCACCGTGCCCAGCCTGAGGTCTTCTGAGTGCAGATTACCCAAAGGTCACTCCACGCGATACCCCTGGATTGGAATCTCCCCCTGCCGGCCTATCTCCAGGCTCCACCAGGAGCCTGTGCTCTAATCTAGCCATGGTTACCTCTCACCTGTTCAGTGAAGCTACACTACCTCCACCTCTTGGCTTCTGTATCTCTGCATGAAACCTGACATTCCTTCTGAGCCTCTACCATGCATGGGTCTTCAACAATGTTGTTTCATTCCAGCCTCACAAAAGTCTTGCAATGAAAGGGATTACCTATGGTCCCATTTTGCAGGTGAAAGGATTAAGGGTCAGGGCTGCATGGTAGTTCTCCTTGACAGAGCACTGGGTCATTGGCCCATTGAGCTCAGAGCCCAACCTTTTGTTAGTACATCATGTTGAGTTGCCACCAAAATGGCCTTAACCATGATGATACAAACAAGAACAAAAAGCAGCAGCTAACAGTAATAAGCTGGGCACTATACTCAGCACTCCAGCTGTATTATCTCATTTTATCCTCCTGACACCTCTATTGAATAGGTACTATGACCAATTTTAATTTACAGATAAGAATACTGACATTCAGAGAGGTTAAGTAACTCATGCAGTGTCACACAGCTGCCAAGTAGTGGAGCTAAGATTTGCTCTGCAAGACTCCAGAACCCCAAACCTGGAAACCTTTACTAACCTACCTGTGCCTTAACTTCACATTCCTGGTTTTTGGTTTATAGAATATTTTCACTTCACAGCCAGATGCACCTTTAACCCCCGCACTTTGGGAAGCCTAGGCAAATGGATTGCTTGAATCCAGGAGGTCAAGACCAGCCTGGGCAACATGGCAAAATCCTATCTCCACAAAAAATTAGCTGGGAATGGTGCACGTACCTGTAGTCCCAGCTTCCCGGTAGGCTGAGGTGGGAGGATCAACTGAGCCTGGGAGGTCGAGGCTGCAGTGCGACGTGATTGAGTCACTGTGCTCCAGCCTGAGCAACAAAGTGAGACCCTCTCTCAAAAAATAAAATAAAATATTAAATCTTTTCATTTTTACGATCACATCTAATCTTCACAGAAACGCTGTACGTATTATGGTCCACATTTCTACTCAATGGAAACTGACCCCCAGAAATATGAAATTGCCCGAGTTCCACAATTGTTAAGTGGAAGCCCCAGGACTTGAGCTCA
Organism: Cacajao melanocephalus; assembly: GCA_963573385.1. Taxonomy (NCBI): domain Eukaryota; kingdom Metazoa; phylum Chordata; class Mammalia; order Primates; family Pitheciidae; genus Cacajao; species Cacajao melanocephalus. Next base: position 6,014 of record CAUYLG010043522.1, read on the forward strand.
GGTTTTCTAATAGCCTTTTGGGCATTTTTTTTTTCTACTGTGGAAGAGTCACCCTGCTTATCCTACAGGGATATTGCAAGGATTAAATAGGATTTTATCCATGGGAGTGATTATTAAAATTTAAGGAGCGCTGCATATACATGACACAAACCATTGTTATCATGGCTAAAGTGAGCAGGAAGGTGACACCTCTTTTTGGGGATGTCCTTGAAAATGGTCATCTGGCTCCCACTCATTTTCTAGCATTGCATGGGCTAGATCTGCAGAGCAGGGCTTCAGAGGAGGCAGTGGAGCTGGAATAGGTGGTATCCCTAAAAGGGCATTGCTGCCTGTATACAGAGGGTGCTAAAGCTTATTGATTATTTCAACAAAGATGTATTCATTGAAATAATTGTATCAGGCCCCAGTGTATCACCATGATGGTGTACGAAACAGATCAAGTCCCTGTTCCCTTGGAATTTACATTCTCTTGGGGAAGACTGATAATAAACTATAATAACGACACAAAGTAAAGAGGATGGAGATGGATGGATTGGGGCAGAGAGACGCTGTTTTTGATAGGATCATCAAGGAAGGTCTCTCTGATAAGAATGACATTTGAGCAGAGACCAGGGCAAGCAAGGGATTGGGGCATGTGGCTCTCTGGGGGCAGAGTGTTCCAGACAGCAGCAGGAGTGAGTGTGAATGCCCGCGGCGTGAGCATGCTCCATGTGTTTGAGGAACAGTGAGGACGCCAGTATTGCCCCGGTGGATTGTCATTTTGTATTTTGTGACCCAGAATTCTTTTTGAATCAGCTACCTTTAAAAAAAAGAGAGAAATCCAATATAACATGCTGTAAATGTGACTTTTTCTTGCTAGAGACTTAGAATTTTGAAGATAAAAGATTCTTAATAGAATTTTTAAAAAATCTCAAAAGTGGTCAAAATACTGGATGAAAGTGAAGAGACCACCAGCAATGTACAAAACCATTTTTTAAAAATCCGTTTTAAAATGATGCAAATTTGATTTTTAAAAACACTTTAAAAAGCAAAGTTACATCAGAAATATTCTTATATTGGAATAAAAATATCTTTCAAATATATGCACAGTAAGATGTTAACAGAAAATGTAGGATATTAAATCCTATTTAAGATATTATTTTAAGTGTGTTAAAATTGAATATTCACATGGAAAAGAATCAGAAGGGGGCGTAAACAAATCAAAATACTGATTTGGTTTAGGGAGGGGTCTGTGGGTAAGTGCCTTCTCTGAACTCACATTATTTCAGAAGTAGCTATAATATAGCCGTTTAAGTTTTTTAAAAATGTACCACAAGATGGCAAAGCTAATACCCAAATAGATGCAAAAGCTCCCAGAAGGGGGTTGAGTTTTTAGACATTTGCTCATTAGATGGTTTAGGCAAATTGTCCCAGGAGCACAAAGGGATAATAAGCCTGTACTCCACAATCAGGTGAATCTAGGTCTGTGATTACTGGCTAGATGACCTCTAGGAAGTCACTTAACAGCTCCGAATATGGGTTTCATCATCTTTAAAGTGGGCATAATCAGGGAGGATTAAAAGAGATGGTGAATAAAGTAGAATAAACATGAAATGGAGGTTGCTGGCATTATTGGAGTTGGGCTGGAGGTGCACCTTGCTGCATAGCCACAAAAGAATTATGTTTCTTCCAGTCCTTTTGCAGTTTTTCTCAGGGACAATTGTCAGCCGGGCACATTCCTGCAATTTCCCAACTGCCAGTGGGCACAGGCAGTTAAGTTTCTTTAGCAAAACATCTATTTTAACTGTTTTCTTTTCAATTGAACATATGCACCTCTTTTTTTTTTTTAAATAGAATTAGATTTTATGAGTCATTGAAGGACAGAAGTTACTTCCTCCCCAAATTTGCTGCCATGGCCCAGCAATAACTCAGTTGCAAGGCATGCTGGGAGGAACGTCAATTCAGAATGCAAGAGAGGACAGGGAGGGGGAGAGGATGATTCCCACTTGAAGAGTGGACCCCTGATGGCCCAAGAGTGAGCCCCAAGAATGTCCAAGGTGTCCTGATAACTCGGGCTCAGCTCTGGGCTGGCAGCACTACCCAAGGATATGGCTGGACTTACGGGCGTGGCTGCAGGTGGCTCTGGCTGTTGTCTCAGTCAGCAAAGATCAAGTTGTAAGAAACAGAACACCCCTTCCCCTGCCCGCCACCAAACTGCTCCAAAAAAAAAAAAACAGAGGGGATTTATTTATTTTGAGACAGGATCTTCCTCTGTCACCCAGGCTGGAGTGCAGTGGTATGATCACGGCTTACTGCAGCCTCAACCTCCTGGACTCAAGTGATCCTCCCTGCCTCGACCTCGTGAGTAGCTGGGACCACAGGCATGCACCACCAGGCCTGACTAAATTTTTAAATTTTTTGTAGAGGTGGGGTTGAGACTTGTGTTGCCCAGGCTGGTCTCAAACTCCTAGGCTCAAGCAGTCCCCCTATCTCAGCCTCCCAAAGTGTTGGGATGACAGGCGTGAGCCACCACACCTGGCCTGGAGAGGACTGTTGATGAGAAATTAGTTAATGGGTGCAGTGTACCTTATTCAGGTGATGGATGTCCTAAAAGCCTTGACTTGACCACTATGCAATCTATGCAGGTAACCAAAAAAAAAAAAAAAAAAAAAAAAAGGAGTTTATTAGAAAGAAACAACCCAAAGACAAAGGTGTACCTGGGCCTCATGAGGAACTAGAATCCGTAATCCTAAAGCGGTCTAGAATAGATTTCTAGATTCCTTTGTCCTTGCTTTCTTTGTTTCTCCCTGCTCTAACATGACTTTGTTAGCCCCTTGCAATTTGCCTATTTGGCAAATTCCCTGCATTTCAAATCATACTCATAGGAAAGAGAATCTGGTTGGTTCAGCTTGGGTCAGGTGTTTATTCCTGGCCAAATCAGCTGGCAATTGGCTACTAGTAACTCAGTAAGAACCTTTTAAAAGGGGTTGTATCTACAGGGAGGGAATAATTGGTGCTCATGCCAGGTGGGAGGCGCCATCTTGAGTCCAAGGAGACGAACTGGATTGAAGCAGGACATAGTTGTAGCCTCGTAGTACAAATATGGCATCAGTGCCTCCCAGGAGAGGAAACTGGTGAGAGCTTGGCGGGTGTCAGGGCTTTAGCCAACTAAAGTCATCCAAGGATCTTGAGTGCAAGGAATGAATCAGAAACGCAGCCCAGGCAAATAGAGCTGGGGGCAGGTAGGAATAGACACAACTTCATTCTCTTTGTTTTCTTGATGATGACCTTTGCATATTCATTAAATAATCAAAGGTCTGTGGAATTCCAAGGAAGAAGAACAGTAGTTCTAGCCCTTGAAAACGTTGGTCTCTGTGTTAAAGGACAGGCTTAAAAGGCTGAAGAATAAAATAAAAAGCTAGAGGAGCATCAGTTGCTTATTCTGACAGTGACTGCAAGGCTATAAAATACAGAGGAAAGAAAAGTGTGTGGTCAACACATCTCCTTGACTGCACATTTACTTTGGTAAGGCTTTTTGAGTTTGCATGGACTTGACTTGCGTCATCTGATAGATCTTGGCAACACCCCTATGAAGAACAGGAGGAGTTTATTAGCTGTCATTATCCTCTTTTGGGAAGGAAGAGACTCTAAGTAACTGACCCAGGGTCTCAGAGCAAGTATCCCATTATAACTGGGACTTGAACCCAGGACTAGCGGATGCCAGAAACAGGGCTCTTAACCACAGCACTACACAGCCTCTCTGGAGAGAAACAGATGGTTCTGAGCAGTAAAGGGACTGGCTTACAGACAGAATGAATCCACAGACCAGCTTGGAAAATCATTAAGATCATTAAATAGACAAATTCTTGCTGCAACTTCCCTTGGAGCATGGTACATAGAGCTGCCCACGTGGTTGGTTTTCTGTGTTCATGGTATCTGATTAAAAGTGGCAGGTGTCCCCCTGGCAGTCACACAAGCATTATGTTACACTCCACTTTCAGCTGTCTTAGGGAAAGATTGTCTCTTTGAATTCCCTTGCTTCCTCTGGAGACCTCCAGGTGAACTCTGCACATCCCACCTAGTCATTGTTTTAAATCAGACTATCCTCATACTCATGTTACAAATTTGGGAAAGTCTGGCCAACCATTTTGCATAATGTAGTGACAGATAGACATTTAGTTATATTTATTTACTGATTATGAGAAATTAAGGAGAAAGGGAATTTTAAATTACCTGAAGGCATTTGAAGCTTAGTGGGCAGCAGTAATAGTGTAATGAAGAATCAGAACGACAATGAAAATTTTGAAGAAGCCCTTTAAAGTCAAGCAGACTAGCCAGTTTGAAGAGAAAGATGGTGAGTTTGCCTTTCTGAGGTTTTAATTGGAGTTGACGGTGGAACACCCACGTAGAAACGTCCTGTAGCCAGCTGGAGCTGACTGGAGCTCAGGAGAGAGGGAGAGGACAGAAATATAAGTCAAGACTCATCAGCCCAGAGAGATGAGAGTTGAAATTCTGAGCTGTGACAAGTTCTTCTTGGAAAATTGAGTAAGTAGGAGAGCTGGACTTCGAGTCGATACGCAAGAAATACTTTGATTTTCATATATTAGAGTCCAACAAATAAGCGCTAATCAAAAACCACTGAGTGTGGTAATAAGGAAGATTTTGCAATAATTTCATAGGAAGAATGGGGAACAAAGTCAAATTTCGGGGTGCTGTGGAGAGGAATGATATGTAAGAATTGGAGGCAGTGTGTGAGGTCCATTTAGTTAGCTGAAGCCCCCATAGTTCACTCTCTATGCCTCTCATGCAATTTCTTTTATGAGATTCTATTTTATTTATTTATTTACTTTTTTTGAAATAGGGTCTCACTCTGTCACCCAGGCTGGAGTGCAACAGTGCGATCACGGCTCACTGCAGCCTTGATCTCCCGGGCACAAGCCATCCTCCCACCTTAGCCTCCTGAATAGCTGGCACTACATGCCTGGCTAATTTTTTATTTTTTGTAGAGCCAGGGTCTTGCCATGTTGCCCAGGGTTGTCTGGAACTTCTGGGCTCAAGCAGTCTTTCCACATCAGCCTCCCAAAGTACTGGGATTACAGGCATGAGCCCCTGTGCCCGACTACATTCTATTTTAGATTAGGGTTTGAATTAGTTGTATATTTGTTTTAACCAAGATTCTGAATTTCCCAAGGGCAAGCCTGAAACTTATTCATCATTTTCATCCTTTTAATGCCGGCCTAATGCCATGACTTGCAAAAATAAGCATTTGATGAAAGTTCTAAAACTCACTTCTGTGCTCCAGATTGGCTCTGGATTGCCTCTGACAATGTTTTCCAGATTTTGATGTTGCTTACTGTGGAGTGGGAGATGAACCTGGTGGTACATGAACACATTGCATTTATTTTTAAAATAAGTCATTTAAAGGATTGATGTACCAGAGCCAGACTGGATATTGCATAAAGATGATGGACTCCAGATATGTACTTCTTTTCTACAGAGAGGATGAATTTCCATTTATGACTTTGGTATGAAGTTTAAAATTTTTAAAATAATTGTGTTTAAGGTTTTTTTTAGGTGAGTTAATAAAAATACTTTTAAAATAAGTCAATTTTAGTAGAGAAGGCAGACTAACTTGGTAAAGATTTTTTCTTTTTTTTTTTTTTTTTTTTGAGACAGAGTCTCACTCTTGCTCAGGCTGGAGTGCAGTGGCGCGATCTGGGCTCACTGCCACCTCCACCTGCTAGGTTCAAGCGATTCTTGCAGCCTCCCAAGTAGCTGAGATTACAGGTGTGTGTCACCACACCGGCTAATATTTGTATTTTTAGTAGAGACAGGGTTTCATCGTGTTGACCAGGCTGGTCTCAAGCTACTGGCCTCAAGTGATCCGTCCACCTAGACCTCCCAAAGTGCTTACAGGTAGGAGCCAATGCACCTGGCCCAGATATGTGCTTCCTTTCTACAGAGAGGATGAATTTCCATTTATGACTTTGGTATGAAGTTGAAAATTTAAAAAATAATTGTGTTTATTTTTTTTAGTGAGTTAATAAAAATACTTTTTAAAACTAAGTCAATTTTAGTAGAGGAGGCGGAGAAACTTGATAAAGATCTCAAAGCTGGCTGAGAGACAAGTACCGTTGGGTGGATGGTCGTGGGCAGTGCATCGTAATCTGATCTCACCCTACCTTTACCCCTTCTTCTCTAATACGACTCCATGAATTTTACTCTCCCTCTCCAGCAATGATAGCCATAGAATCAGGAGCCTAGAGTGCTTAGTTATATTTTCCACAATCTACGTTAAAACAAACACGAAGCCATAAAAGTGAAACGGTAGTTCATCCATGGACTACCTAAAATGATCTCCCACCCATTTTGGGAAACACGGCCATTTGGAAATTTATCTGGCCCCTGTCCCTCGCCTGGGAATCCTTAACATCTGGCACCATGGATTATCCACAGAAACATCTCTGGCAATAGAGTAGCTCCTGGCATAGAGTGGGCATCATTAAGTGTTTGTTCAGAAATAAACGGACAGTAAGACGCCAACCATAACATTTAATAGCTCAGGTGCTGGCGTGTCGAATCCACACGCTCAGCACAGTTCAAAGATGATAGATCTTGGGGTTTCCCTGCGTATGGTTAGCGGTTGAAACACACCACAAAACACGGCCTTGCCCACAGCGGAGCGATCCCCCGATGTGGGGATTCCGACTAATGAGTTTGGGGGGCAAGCTGAGTTCTTCCAAGCAGAAAGCAAGCAAGTGAAATCTCTCTCTCACTTACTTCTCTCTCTGTGGCCGATGCCATCTGCTAGTTTTAAAAATAATTTTTAAAAGCAAGTGTTTTGGTTCTTTTCAATGTGCAGCAAAGACAGATGCTATTTTTAGGCTTGTTTTCTATTAAAAAAAAAAAAAAACAAAAAACAACCAAAGAACCAGGGACTGGGTGTTGGCCGTTCTGGCTTACTGTCTGCATTTTGCCACCAAATTGTATGTGACCTTTCAGCAAATCTATGCCTTGGACCCTGAGAACAGAAGGGATCATTTCACCTCCTTTTCTCATTAGACATGTTGAAAGGGTGACGTAGTATTGTTCTGAGAAGTAAAAATGGTTTTTATTTCTCAGACCAATACTACTGGCATGTGTGGTCAGAGCCTTGACTGAGTTTCTCAGCTCAGATTTAATTTCTTTGGGTCTCACTCCACTTAAGACCTAATTCCTGTCTTCAAGCATGTCCCAGGGAAGTAGGAGACTAAGGCAAGGATAAAAAACAGACTCATATTAGTGCTAAAGGGGGTTTCTGTGCAAAACATCCATCTTCGAGCCCCTTAGTTAGTTGGACAGCACTCTTAGGGTAAAAACAAAAGTCCTTGTCAGGGTCCTCCCTGGTCATCCTTCAAATCCCAGCTCAGTAGCTTCAAGGAAGCCTTCTCTTCTATGTCAGCCCCCACTCTATTAGGCCCGTTTCTACATAAACTACAAAAATTAGCCAAGTGTGGTTGTGTGCACCTGTAGTCCCAGCTACTGGGGAGGCTGAGGCAGGAGGATCACTTGAACCTGGGAGGTTGAGGCTGCAGTGAGCAGAGATTGCGCTATTACACTCCAGCCTGGGCGACAGAATGAGACCCTATCTCAAAAACATTTTTTTTGTTAACTTGTGCTCTCCTGTAACCTGCCAGCTTCTGTCGTGATGTACAGCTAGATCTCAATGTTCCTTATCTCCCATCCTGACTGGAAGCTCTTTGAGGGGAGGACACATCCACACATTCATACAATGTCTAGCTCAGTGCCTTTCACACAAGATGTACCCACTGGAGGCAGCATCATGAAGGGTTGTGAGAGCAGAGTCTGGAACCAAGTGACTGCAGTTCAGATACTGGCTTTGCAGCAACTTACCAGCTGAGTGACCCTGGCAAGTTACTTACCCTTTCTGAGCTTTAACTTTCTCATCTTTAGAATGGAAAGGATGATTATACTTGTCACATTGAGTCTTGTAAAGGGATAAGTGAGATAAAAGATATAAAGCGTTCGGCTCATCACATAGTAAGTACCCAAGAGAGCTTAATTTTTTTTTCTTTCTTTCTTTTTTTGAGACGGAGTTTCGCTCTTGTTACCCAGGCTGGAGTGCAATGGCGCGATCTCGGCTCACCGCAACCTCCGCCTCCTAGGTTCAAGCAATTCTCCTGCCTCAACCTCCCAAGTAGCTGGGACTACAGGTGTGCGCCACCATGCTCAGCTAATTTTTTTGTATTTTTAGTAGAGACAGGGTTTCACTATGTTGACCAGGATGGTCTCGATCTCTTGACCTCGTGATCCACCCGCCACGGCCTCCCAAAGTGCTGGGATTACAGGCGTGAGCCACCGCACCTGGCCGAGAGCTTAATTTTTTTTGTTGTTGTTGTTATCAATTAGGCACTCCCACATTTGATAAATGCACATATGACTGTTACATATAAGATCACAGTTCTGTGTGCTATATGCAAGATTTTTTTAAATAGTGAATTAAATGTTTGTTATATGGCCAGCATCATGTTAGACACTCTACACATGTGTCCTTGCTTAATGCTCTACGGGCAAGTGAAAAATGTCTCCTCTACGGGTGAAGAGAAAGGCCAAAATTAGTTTAAATAAATGCTCCGTGTTGCAATTATTTAACACTGGACAACAAGACTTGAGTAGTGCAATGAGACTTGAAATACTGTATCGACTTAAAAGGTGGAATCTTCGCTTCACTTTCCCACTACCTCTTCTCCTGGCTTTATGGGCCCTCACAATAGCTTTGCAACTTTTGACAGCAAGTCACCTTTTATATTGTGACTCAGACATAGCAACATGCAAATATAACCAAAACATACATTCCACAAAAAGTACTTAAGGGTGTTCTGTGCAGCATGCGCTGATCATTTCCATTTCATCATTACATTATCTTTCTTTCTTTTTTTTAAGACAGAGTCTAGCTCTGTTGCCAGGCTGGAGTGCAGTGGCTTGATTTCGGCTCACTGCAACTTCCGCCTCCTGGTTTCAAGCTATTCCACTGCCTCAGCATCCTGAGTAGGTGCTGGAATTACAGGCATGTGCCACCATCCCCGGCTAATTTTTTGCATTTTAGTAGAGATGGAGTTTCACCATGGCCAGGCTGGTCTCGATCTCCTGACCTTGCGATCCACCCGCCTCAGCCTCCCAAAGTGCTGGTTTTACAGGTGTGAGCCACCACACCTGGCCTCTCTCTCTCTTTCCTCCTTCCTTTGTTCCTTTGTTCTTTCCTTCTTTCCTTCCTTCCTTCCTTCCTTCCTTCCTTCCTTCCTTCCTTCCCTCCCTCCCTCCCTCCCTCCCTCCCTCTGTTGCTCAGCCTGGAGTGCAGTGGTGTCACCATGGCTCACTGTAACTTCAAACTCCTAGACTCAAGCAATCCTCCTTCCTCAGCCTCCTGAGTGGTGGAGACTACAGGTGCTTACCATCATGCCTGGCTGATTTTTTATTTTTTATTTTTACTTTTATCTTTGTAGAGGCAGAGTCTGTCTTTGTTTCCAAGGCTGTTCTCAAACTCCTGGCCTCAAGCGATCCTCCTGTCTCGGCCCTGCCAAAGTTCTGGGATTACAGTCATGAATCACCACGCCTGACCTCTTTTTTCTTTTCTTTTTTTTTTTTTTTAAGTTGATCATGACCCACCAAATTGATTTAATGATCAATTAAAGTGAGATACAACTTGAGTTTGAAAAACACTGGTCTGGCTTAAATACTCAGGCAGTGCTGCCAGAACAGCTCATTTTCATCACATTTACAGTTTGCAGCCCTGTGTGTGTTTCATTCCAGCCCCTCAGTCAGTCTGTTAGAGATTATTGAATATGTTATCCTCATTTTACAAATGAAGATATCAAGGCTCAGGGATATAAAATGGTCTTCCCAAGTCTCCCCAGCAGCCAGAAAATGTGGAGCCGGCGCTTTCATTCCAACCTTCTAACTGCATGAATGGTGCTTTGGAGACCCAGTAATTCCTGCTGCCAAGGATTACCCATTTATTCACTTAATGTGTACTGATGGCTCGCTTTGGCCAGGTATGGTGCTGGGCTCTTGGTACACAGCAGTAAGAAAATTTGACGTGGTTCCTGGATTTGTGGAATGTTCAGTCATATCTGGCATTCATCCATTTCTTTCAGTGTGAGACCCCGAACCTTTGTATTAGCCTATGTGACCTTACATGATGAGTCCCTTAGCACTGCCCCGGGATCATCTTCTGCCCTGTCTCCTTCCTTCTTTCTTCTCCACATCAGGTGTGCTCTAGCCTCAGGGCCTTTGCTCAGCCTGTTTCCTCTGCCTGGTAAGCTCTTACTCCAGATACCTGCATAGCTGCTTCCGTCATCTCCTTCAAGTCTTTGCTGAAGCACCTTCTTTTAAATAAGATGTATCCTGAATACTTTACTGAAACTGGAACTCCTTTCTCCCATCTCATTTAGCTGGTACTCCCAATCCTCCATGCATTGCTCTGTTTTTTTTTCTCCCATAGCACTTTTTAATCTTTTTTTGAGACAGAGTCTCACTCTGTCACCAGGCGCCAGGCTGAAGTGTAGTGGTGCGATCTCGGCTCACTGCAACCTCTGCCTCTCCGGTTCAAGCAATTCTCCTGCCTCAGCCTCCTGAGTAGCTGGAACTACAGGTGCGCACCACAATGCCCAGCTAATTTTTTGTATTTTTTAATAGAGACGGGGTTTCGCCATGTTGGCCTAGATGGTCTCGATCTCTTTTGACCTCGTGATCCGCCCGCCTCGGCTTCCCAAAGTACTGGGATTACAGGCGTCAGCTACCGCGCCTGGCCACTTTTTAATTTTTTACACTTTTATTTTATTTATTTATTTATTTATTTTGAGACAAAGTCTCACTCTGTTGCCCAGGCTGCAGTGCAGTGGTATGATCTTGGCTCACTGCAACCTCCACCTCCCAGATTCAAGTGATTCTCCTGCGTCAGCCTCCTGAGTAGCTGGAACTACAGGCACACACTACCATGCGCAGCTAATTTTTGTATCTGTTTTTTTTTTTTTTTAGTAGAGATGGGGTTTCACTATGTTGGACAGGCTGGTCTCTAACTCCTGACCTCAGGTGATCTGCCCACCTCAGTCTCCCAAAGTGCTGGGATTACAGGCATGAACCACTATGCCTGGCTATCTTTTAACATTCCATAAAATTTATTTATTATGTTTAGCATTTATTGTCTTTATCTGTGTCCACCTACTAGAATGAAAGATAAAGGCAGGGGATTTTGTTGGTTTTGTTCACTGCTCTATCCTCAGCACCTATCTATAACCTGGTACCTAGTAGGACTCTATAAATATTTATTCACTTGAATGGGTAGATGAAATAAATTATCATCAAGTTCAAAATATAGTTAATGAATTATGATGTGGTCAGAGGTTGAAAAAAAAAAGAAAAGGAAAAAAAAAGAGCTCACAGGGGTTCGTGAAAGAGTATAATGTCAGGCCTAATTTAGGTTGGGTGGGTTAGAGGAAGTGGCTTTTTTAGGTTGAGAACATAAGAGGGACTTCAGTTCACAAATTAGTTAGTGCAGACCCTGCCATTGCAAGCCGAAGGAACACAGTGTAAAGGAGAGATTTAACCCAAGCAGAAGTCTCTAAGAAGAGATAAAGTGATTCATTCATTTAGCAAACATCCTCTGATGGAAGGAGAGAAGCAAGTCACGTATTGGTGTTGCCCAAGGACCAAAACACACATCTGTCTTATTTAATCTCAACAATGTCACTGAGGTTCTACTATTATCTCCTCTTGACAGATGAGGAAACCCAGGTGTTGAATAACTTCTTCAAATGCATCCAGCTATTAAGAGACAGAGCTGGATTTCCAAATAAAGTGTCTTTGGCACCAAAGCTTGTGCCCTTTCACTCTCTAAGCACCTACTGTGTGCTAGTTGTGCTATTAGAAACAGGGATTACACAGCAAGGAAGGACAGAGACCCCTACTTGAAGGAGTTCACAATATCCTTTGAGAGACATGTTGAAAAACTTCCCTGATTAGGACACAGATTTTTTTCTGGCCACAGTTCTTTTACTTCTGGACATGCCTTCCTAGGCTACTGTTTTTCAAACCTTGATAATTCATATTTTTGTTTTTGATAGCCACTGTGTGATCTATTGGTGAGTACCTCAAAATTCAGTGGCTTAAAAAATAAGCACTTATTATCTCACAGTTCCTGTGGGTCAGGAATTTGGGAGTACCTTACCTAAATGATCTGGCTCTGGGTCTCAAAGGAAGCTCCAGTCAGACTGTCAGCTGGAATTTCAGTCATCTGAAGGCATGTCTGGGGTGGAAGGATCTGTTTCCATGGTGATTCACTCACAGGACTGGAGTTGGTGCTGGCTGTTGGCAGGAGGCCTCAGTTCTTTGCCAAATGTACCTTTCCATAGTACTGCTTGAGTATCCTCATGGCATGGCGGCAGGCTTCCCCAAAAGCAAGTGATCTGAGAGAGAGCAAGGTGGAAGCTGTAAGGTCTTTATGCCCTACTCCTGTAAGTCATACATTGTCATTTTTGCAATATCCAATGGGTTACACAGGTCAATCCTATCCATTATGGAAAGGTACTACACAAGAACATATGTACCAAGAGATTGAAAAATCACTGGGGGGCCATCATAAAGGCTGGCTACTACAGCTACCTATCATCTGTAACATTATTTACTTAATATTCTCCACCTTTTGTTAAAAGCAGCCTTATCCTAAATGGTAATATCAGTTAAGTCATAACATTAATATGCTAATTACATTTTCCAGCAAAAATGAATATAAACTTATTATTATTATTATTATTATTATTAAGATGGAGTCTCACTCTGTCACCCAGGCTGGAGTGCAGTGGCGTGATCTTGGCTCACTGCAACATCCCCCTCCCGGGTTCAAGTGAGTCTCCTGCTTCAGTTTCTCGAATAGCTGGGATTACAGGTGCCTGCCAATGCGCCTGGCTAATTTTTATATTTTATATATTTTTTAGTAGAAATAGAGTTTTGCCATGTTGGCCAGGTTGGTCTTGAACTTCTGATCTTAGGTGATCTGCCCACCTCGGCCTCCCAAAGTGCTGGGATTATAGGTGTAAGCTACCATACCCTGCCAAAGTTGTAATTATTAATGAAAAAAAAATCTGTGTATCACCTATGCTGGCTTGCGTAGTTCCAGTGACACAAATGTTACCCTTGGGGAAACAGCAAGCCCAGCAAATAGGGATCTGTCAGAGAGTCCTGGTAGTTTTCATCATAAATTCCAGCTCTTCCCCACTGTCGATTTGGAGCCCCAGAAGCTACAGGATGCTAATGTTGCCTTTTGCTGTCCTTTTCCAGGACCGCCTGTACTTTGTGATGGAGTACGTGAATGGGGGCGACCTCATGTATCACATCCAGCAAGTCGGCCGGTTCAAGGAGCCCCATGCTGTGTAAGTGAGAACTAGTGCTGTGCTTTCTCCTTGGGATAAATGGGTAGGTTAGTGGTTCCTTTGGGTTTTTTTGTTTTGTTTTGTTTTTGCCAGAGAGGGATTTTTAAACACCTCGGGCATCTTTGTGACAAATATTTGGCCAGGGAAGAAAGGTGTTCTGCTTCATATGAGATGCTTCTTTTTTTCCTGACACCAGCTAAGAACCTGAAGTTCAGCCAGGCACCATGGCTCATACCTGTAATCTCAGTGTTTTGGGAGGCTGAGGTTGGAGGATCACTTAAGCTCAGGAGTTGGAGACCAGCCTGGGCACCATGATGAGATCTCGTCTCTATAAAAAACAAAAAACTTAGCTGGGCATGGTGGCACACACCTGTATTCTGCAAAAAACAAAACAAAACAAAACTTGAAGCTCTAAAACCATGGCTGTTTTTAAATTTCTGATTCATGTCCCTGACTGCTTAGAAAGGGCCTATACCTTCCTTGGGGATTGTCATGGTAAGTTTTATGTGTTCGTTTGCTAATATTTATTGAGAACTTACTATGAGCCAGGCCCTAAGTCCTTAACAAACATTGTCTCATTTAGCCCTGAGAATAACTCGGGGGAGGGGAGGTGTTATCATCTCTGCTTCACAAACAAGGAAATGGCGATGGAGTGTTTTGAAAGCTTGCTCAAAATCACAGAGCTAGTAAGAAGCGGTTCCCGAATTCTGACCCCAGCTTTTCTTTGCCCATGCTCTTTATCTTATACCACTCTCCCTCTTAAATGCCTTCACTCCAAGGGGGTGAAGGATCAAGGTGCACAGTGGCAATGGTCTGTGGTTCCTGGAATGGGGAGACTGAATCTGGGTTGTTGGAAATGTGTTTCCTCTGCTGAGTCAATTCCATCCCCTTCAGTTCGAACGGCAGCTACAGTCTCTTCAGAACACAGATCTCATCATGTCACTCCCCTGTTTGGGAACATGGCAAGTTATAGGAATTAGCAATGATAACCTCTCCTGGGGAGTTTGCAAAGATCTTATACCTCTCCAGAGAGCCCCCAGAACTTATCTAGAAGCATTATATAGCATTTTATTTGGCATTACATAGCATTTATATAGCATTACATAGCATTTTATGAGCTATATAGCTGACCATCCATGGGGACTTTAATGCCCTGCCCAGTTCAGCTTGCCTCCTCTCCTCCCACCTGGCCAGGTTGTGAGCACTATGTTCTGAAGGGATTTGCATTATTTTCGTGCTTCTAAATCAAGCCATTCATATCTCCTGGCATACCTCTAGTAGGATTCGCTTTTCTTTTACTTCTAGCATCTAATTGAGGCTGGGCGTGGTGGCTGATGCCTGTAATCCCAGCACTTTGGGAGGCCAAGGTGGGCGGATCATCTCAGGTCAGGAGTTTGAGACCAGCCTGACCAACATGGAGAAACCCCGCCTTTACTAAAAATACAAAATTAGCTGGGCATGGTGGCGCATGCCTGTAGTTGCAGCTACTTGGGAGGCTGAGGCAGGAGAATCGCTTGAAACTGGGAGGTGGAGGGAAGTTGCGTTGAGCCAAGATGGTGCCGTTGCACTACAGCCTGGGCAACAAGAGCGAAACTCCATCTCGAAAACAAACAAACAAACAAAAAAACACAGTTCCCTAAAGCCCTGCTCAACCTTTGTGGTGTAACTGGGCTCCCTAGTTCTCTTGAAACCTCTTTCTTTCTGGGTTTACCTTCGACATGAGGTTACACTTTAGACAGATGTCGTTTCTGATTCCTGCTGCGCCATTCCTTTGCTATATAACTTGCCCAAGTTAATCTCTCTAACCCTCAGTTTCCTCATTTGAGGAATGGGGAGATAATAGTAGGACCTACCTTACAGAATTATTATTAGAATTAAATCAGGTAATGCCTAAAATGGTGCTAGGCAGATGGTTAACCTTCAGCAGATGTTAGCTGCTATTGTTAAGATAATTTAACTTGCTATATAGTCTGAAAGGATAAGTCAATCTTTTCATGGGGGATGGGGGACAGGGTATCACTCTGTTGCTCATACTGGAGTACAGTGGCCTTGATCATAGCTCGTTACAGCCTTGATATCCTGGGCTCAAGCAATCCTCTTGCCTCAGCCTTCTGAGTAGCCGGGATCACAGGCGTGTGCCACCCCCTCTTTATTTTTTTTTCTTTTATTTTTAGTAGAGACAAGGTCTCACTATGTTGCCCAGCTAGTGAAACTATAATTCTCCACCCAGTTCATCATGTTCCATGGCCCCCTCTTCACTTTGCAATTGCTGAACTTCTGCCTACTCCCAATTTGTCCTTAAGGCAACCCCATCACCCTCTAAAGCACCCTGTTCATCCATCCATACTCGCAGCATTTTATGAGCTATATAGCTGACCATCCATGGGGACTTTAATGCCCTGCACCTAGTTCAATATTGTATTGAATTCTGAGCACTGCCAAGCATATGGTGTCCTTGAGTTTCTCCATTGCTTTTTTTTTTTTTTTTTAATTTCAGATTTTACGCTGCAGAAATTGCTATCGGTCTGTTCTTCTTACAGAGTAAGGGCATCATTTACCGGTAAGTGAGCACTGCTGTACTTTCCATCTCTTCATCTCCCTCAGCTCCTCCCTTCCCTGCCTCTTTCTTCAGCTGCTTTTAAAATTAGAATCCGTGGTGGGGGAGGAATCCTCCAGAACTAACTTGGGCATGTGTTCTGCCAGGCAGCATCGCCCACTACCCTGGCAAGGTTTGGGCAGCTCTGTGTGGTGGTAGAAAATCTCGACGGACTATGTCACCAGTGATGGTTCAGAGCCTCAAACAGGAGACCGTTTGCTCTAAGAGGAGGAGACTCACGGAGAGGACCCCTGTACTTCTTTCTCTTGCCTGCGGACACTACATTTGGGGAGCAGGCAAAGAAATTTGGCTGGCAGAATGTGATGGATTATATTATTATGAAACTTTTTTTTTTTTTTTTTTTTTTGCTATGTAACTACAACTTGGAAATGGATCTCTGAGTAGCTGCCCTGAAAGACAGGATTAAGTTCAGGATTTGGCATTTGCTGGTTTTTGGAGGAGCAAATGGATGATCCTAGCTGCATGAGTCATACCATTTTAGATTTCATGCAAGGCAGATGATTGCACCTGAGGCTGCTATTTGTCTGCGAGTCCGGGGTGTGCAATTCCCCTTGTACTACGTCGATGCAAATGGCATAGCCAGTGCAGGCTTGGGCTAGTTTGTTATGCAAGAGAGGCTGCAAGGCACAAGGCTTCCAAACAGCACTTGGCACAGGTGGGGGTCTCTTTTAAAGATCATGAAGAATGACAAAAGTCTATCTCATTCATATGTTTGACACAAATTTATCAAATGCTACTATATTCTAGGCACTCTTCTGGGTGGTGGGCATACAGAAGTGAATAAAACAGATGAAACCCCTGCCTCTGTGGACTTTATCTTCTCCTGGCGGGAGACAGATAAGTAAATCATAAAAATGTAGTCTGCCAAGTAGTGATAATGGAGATAAGTCAAGCAGGGGAGGGTGCTGGTGTGCACTGGGTGTTGGAAGATTCCCTCTCATTCTGTAGAGAGCATGGTGACAAGGGCCTGGAGAGTTAGGGGTGACTTGGGAATCCTGGGCATTTTGGTGTAACTGCAGGATATGGGATTAAAAGGCATGATGGGGGTGGGCACAGTAGCTCACACCTGTAATCCCAATGCTTTGGGAGGTTGAGACAGGAGGAATGCTTCAAGCTAGGAGCTCCAGACCAGCCAAGGCAATAAAATTATCCAGGTGTGGTGGTGCATGCCTACAGACCTAGCTACTCAGGAGGCTGAGGTGGGAGGATCAACTGAGCCCAGGAGTTCAAGGATGCAGTGAGCTATGATCATACTGCTGTACTCCAGCCTGCATGATGGTGGGAGGGGGTATGGGAAGTGAGGGGCCTTGTCAGAGGGGGAAGGATGATCTTATTCTGAGTGCACAAAGTCTCCGCCATTCCTATTTTCTCCTAATGATGGAGGGAGGAAGGTCAAGAAGAGGAGTGGTTTTACTTGGCATGTGGGTGATCCTAGTGAAAGTGTAAAAATAGAGAGAAGAAGAATTTAGAAGCTGAAGCAGGAAGATCACTTGAGCCCAGGAGTTCAAAACTGCAGTGAGCTGTGATTACGCCACTGCACTCCAGCCTGGGCAGCAGAGCAAGACCCTGTCTATTAAAAAAAGAAGAATTTAAATTTTAAATAGTATGATCATTCTGCCTATGCCCATGTTTGCCCTCAATGAACACATATCACTTGTGTACATGAAATGTTATGTGGAAATCCTCTAATTCCCTTAGCTTCTCTTTTGACTCTCATAGTGACAGCATCTTTTTGTGCTGAACATAATTCTGATGTTGAAAAGTACACATTATCTTCCATATGATATGATCCTCAAATTCAAGCCGATGACTTCAGCTGGTGCTTAACCAAAGAAACAGAGATCATGGGTGATTTTTCACTCTACATGATTTTCAACTTGGGTGCTGACATTAGAACCTAACTCCTATGTGGGATGTGCCTCTACTAAAATAGAATCAACTGGGTTCTTGAGAAGATTAAATACGTAACTACAGGTTTATTGGAAGAAAATCCATTCCCAGTGTGGGAAACAGGAGAGGAAATAATTAGAGTTCCAATCAAATGAGTTGCAAATCAGGGCTAGTTTCTAATCAATCAGGAAGCCACATTGGGATCTGGGATCCATGGATCCAGGTCACTAGCCAGGCAGGTGATAAAATTCTAAGATTAGCATTTCAGGTGCTATTTCAAAGCTCTTTTCCCTAAACTAACTACCCACTCTCTCTTTCATCCTCCACTATTAATATGGTCTTTAAAGGAATATTTATCAATCTTTTAAGCCAGTCTGTATCTGAACCCTTCTTTTGTGTACGTGTACGAACAGAGTCAGTCTCCTACTCTAAAGATTGAAAATGACAGATACTCATTTCATAGCCTCCCTGTAGCCAGGGCAGGCACACAACCCAAGCTCTGACACTTGCTCACACTTACTCAAGAACTTGAATCAGAAACTAGTAGCCAAGGAACCAGAAAGCATAGAATCAAGAATGGCCATAGTAATTATCAGTAGCTACTTTCCAGAGGCAAGAGGAGAAGAGGGTCTTAGCAGCAATAGGCTGAGTCCAGCATTAGGGCTTCATGGATCAAGGGGTGCTGCCTGTGTCCCATGGCAGCTTGGGTGGCAGTATCACTGGACCAGCTCTGAGCTGCAGTTAGGCATCGTTTCTGGCTGTATAGACTCTTAATCTGGTTCTTCAGTCTCCTCAAAGATTTCATGAGCTCCCCAATATTCTTTGATGAATTCTTTTTCAGGTAAAAATCATCGCAGTTGGTTTTTATTGCTTACCCTCCAGAACACTGATGGAAACAGAGTTCTTGAAATTGATAGTCAAATGGAAATGGTAAAAAATAAATTACTTGACAAAAGATATATGGCTTTATCATTTCATAGAGATTGCTTTCATAGTGGTAAAGTCTTTTAAGATGTTACAAATCACTGCCTCCTTCATTTAAATCTCTACTTAATTGAACAGTTCTTAAGTACAGAGGATGAAGGATTGTGTTAGACTTGCCATCTTTAAGGAACTGGAGATGTTAGACTAGGGGCTGAGGAGGAAAAAAGGTTCTTCCTATCAAACTTAGCGTCTGGTTTACCGACCACCATCTCTGGAATGTGTGTTGGTTTTCCCCTTAATGGTTTTCTGAAAATGAAAATAATTGCTCCATCCATCTTTTGAAGCAAAAATGAGGATTTATTACATAGAACAAAAGATTAGGGTGTGATATCAAAATATTGCTTTGTGACAGTAAAGATGACAGAGGTGCCCTCCAGCCTCAGGACTGCCTGACTCTTGGCACCTGAAGCTTCTTTTCTATAATAGATGATTTTGTCACTTCCCTAGTCTACCCAGCTGCCTGCTTTGGAGCATGCAGTGAAGCTGAAGGGATGTCATTTGTCACTATTAGAGAAATCACATATAGACTTACCTAGTAAGTTTAGGTCAAAGAAATTGCTGCAAAGCCTGGGTTTTCTGAGTTCCAAACTTTCACTCAAATCACAGTGCCTTGTAGATGAGCATAAAGGCTGGATATGAGCAGGACCATGGACAGCGCCAAAGGTAGGGCACGTTGGGATTGGCAAACATCAGTGGGCGGGTACAAAGGTCCCCCTCCCCTTGAGTAAGGAGACTTCACAGACACATATAGGAGATGCCAGGATATAGTTTTCGCATTTATTCTTTTAGTTGAAAATGATGACAGCAACTCAATTCAAAGTAACTTAGGTTAAAAGAGGCATTTATTGGCTGGCATAACTTAAAAGTCCAGGCAGAGATCTGACTTTAGGCCTGGATAAATGCAGAGGCTCAAGTGATGTTATGCGGGCACACTTTATCACCCTCCCTCTAGGCTCTACTTTCTCTGTACTAGAGTTCTTCTCTCCATCTGGTGACCCCTAGAGTTTCTAGACTTGCTTAATACCACCTGAGCAACCCCAATGTAAAATGCACTTATCCCTTTCCTGATTGTGCCAGCCAAAGTGCCAGTACTAATACTTAATAGCTTTGATTGGCTCAGATTGGATCACATGCCCATTCCTGAATCAATCGCTGTGACCAGCAAGATGGAGTATTTCCACTGGCCAGGCCAGGCCCACATGACCACTCCTGGAGCCAGCACCGCTCATGTTACATGGAAGAATTGGGGGAGGGTGGTTCTTCCAAGAAATATTAGAATGCTGTCATCACAAAATACTAGAATAGGCAGAACCACAGATGCTCACTAGCCCAATCAAGATGACCAAAGGGAAAGATCTGAATGAAGCAATAGATCCCCCTACCTCTCAGGAAATCAGACTTCCCCATCTTCTATTAGGACTGGGACCATCTGACCCACAGCTCAGCCTTGCTCACTGGTACTGAAATACAAAGCATTGACATTGGAGTGGGTGTTTGGGGAGGAGGAAATTGTGTTGATATTGGAGAAATCTTGTGTACTAAAGACCTACAAGTGTTCCACAAAATATCAAGCTCTTCTCATCAATACAGATGAATATAAAAGAGAATACAGCACATATCCTTTAGGTTAGAGTTCAAATGTCACTGCCTTAGAAAGGTCCTTTCTGACTGACACCCTGTTTAAAGTGACTTCCTCCAATCACTGTCTGATGTCCTCTTTATTTTCTTCATACCACTCATCAGAATCTATAATAATCATACTTATAGACTAATTGTTATCTTTTTCCCTGCACTGAAATTTAATCTGAAGAACAGGAGGCTTGTTTATGTTGTTTACAGCTACATACTATAGCCGGCTCCAGGCACAGTGCTTGTCACATAGTAATTGTGCAAGAAATATTTTTTGATTCAAAGAATCAATGGAAACTCCTGGGCCATGTCCCAGGAGGTCATGGAACACTTAGCATTAAATATTTCTGTCAATCAGGTTTTTTCTTTGTAATCTTTAGAGATATTGAAAAAAATAATGATTTTGTGAAAAATACAAATTTTTACAAAATATAAGGGGCCTTTAAGTTGCAAAGGACAATTCTTGGAATTTTCCTGGATCCAAGAAGCCTTGTGGATGCTCTGCCCTTTGCTTAACTTTCTGTGGATCTCCCTCTTTTCAGAAGCGCTGTCGCTTTGTGTCCCTGTGAGACACTTGGCACAGTTGGCTCTGTAGGAAAAGAGGAGCACGGAGGTTTGTGGACCTCTTTTTATCTCGCTGCCAGATTGTAAGCTGTTGGAGGTCAAAGGCTGGTTTCTACTGACCTTTGTGCCCACACAACACCTAACACAGTGTTTTATGCATAATGAGTGGGTGTTGGTTGGCTTGAAATGCATAGCATTTAATTAAATCTCTAAATTATTGTGTCTGCCTTAGTGACCTAAAACTTGACAACGTGATGCTGGATTCTGAGGGGCACATCAAGATTGCTGATTTTGGCATGTGTAAGGAAAACATCTGGGATGGGGTGACAACCAAGACATTCTGTGGCACTCCAGACTACATCGCCCCCGAGGTGAGAGCTGCTGGGCACACGTTCACATCGCGGTGATGTACCCTCTGCTCCCCAGATGGCCGTGTGAGAGCTGGGAAGGGTCGAGGGTGGTACCTTGCAAGGGAACCTTGGGCAGATTCTTATTCTATACTCTAAATCCTCCCTTTGAGATCACACATGCAAATTAATTTAGCACACATCCAGAAGCCCAAGCCCAAAATACATCAAGGTTTGGGAGAAAATTTAAATAAAACTCAAAAGAACCATCCAACACACATCAGTAAAATTCTTCATCAAACTGCTGTGGCTCACGGCCATGTGATACCGCCTAATTATGACATTGAAATGTTTGTTGAGAGAGAAAGGGCAGATCCCCTAGGCTGGCATACGACATGGGATCTGTGTCCCGTGTATGTCCCTCAGTAGGAAAATGGACAATAGCCCATGATGTATTTATAGCATGAAATACTACCAGGCACCAATTCAGAAAAGTGAGTTATATGTAGATATGAAAAGATCTTCAAGACACATTAAGAGAAAAAAAATCAAGGTACAGAATGACAAATACAAGGCCAGGCGTGGCAGCTCACATCTGTAATCCTAGCACCTTGGGAGGCAGAGGCAGCTGGATCACTTGAGCCCAGGAATTCCAGACCAGCCTGGGCAACACGGCGAGACCTTGTCTCTACAAAAATTAGCTGGGCGTGGTGGTATGTGCCTGTAGTCCCAGCTACTTGGGAGGCGGAGGTAAGAGAATCACCTGAGCCCCAGGAGATCCAGGCTGCAGTGAGCTGATTACACCACTGCACTCCAACCTGGGTGACACAGTGAGACCTGTTAAAAAAAAAAAAAGACAAATACAATATGATACTATTTATGGATAAAACAGAAATACACAGAACACTGCTCTGTTTTCAATGAGTATGGATATATATATATATATATATATATGCACGTAAAAGCATACACAAATCTGGAATATTTCAGACTGATTTTATAACACTGGTTATCTCTGAGGATAAGGGAATTGTAAAGAGAAATTAAGCTACTTCTGTATACTGCTGACATTTTTTACAAGGTAAATGTATTTGTGTATTACTTGAGTAATAAAGTAATTCTCTAAAAATAATAAGGCTTCATTCAGAGCCAGTGAAGTTTTCCCTATGTGATATACTTTGGTCTATTATCATCTTGTTAATTAATTAGGATATCAGACACAATCTATAACACAACTTCCTGGTAGGCCATGGGTTCCATAATCTCTGGTTCTCAACTCTAACTGCAGTTTAGAGTCATGAGGGAGCTTTTACAATGCAGGATGCAGCTGAGGCATGGTGGCTCACCCCTGTAATCTCAGTGCTTTGGGAAGCTGAGGCAAGAAGACTGTTTCAGGGTAGGAGTTTGAGACCAGACTGGCCAACATAGTGAGACCCTAATCTCTACAAAAAATTTTTTTTTAATTTGCCAGGTACAGTAGCTCGCACCTACTGTCTCAACTACTCAGGAGGCTAAGGTGGGAGGATCCCTTGATCCTGGCACTGCATCATGCCACTGCACTCCAGCCTGGGTAACAGAGCAAGACCCTGTCTCAAAAAAAAAGAAAAAAAAAAAGTAGGATGCCCAAGCTTCATTCCATTAGAATTTCTCCAGGGTGAGGCCCAGGATCTGTGGTTCCCAGAAGTTCCTCATTGGTCATGATTCAGGAGAACACAAGAAACCCTGAACTGTATTGCTGGTGAAGTTGCCTCTCCCTCCAGCCCGCAGATGGGAGGGATAAGCTGCAGGGCAGGCTTTGTCATGAACTAACTACATCACCTCTGGCAACTGCTCTCACGTCCTAGGCTCTAGTTTCCTTTGTAAAAGGGTTAACTTGTTGGGTTGTCACAGGGATCAAATAAGACTTGAAGTACTTTAAAAGTGTGAAAACACTTTCAATGAGAAGTGTTCTCCTGGAACGGTTTCCCTTCCTTGTCTTGCAGGTTACTTCTCAGTGTGCATTTCATTCATTTATAAGTGACATGTAAAATTGTATACATTTATCATGTGCAACATGTTGCTCTGAAATACATATACATTGTGGAATGGCTAAGTTGAGTCAATTAACATATTTATTATCTCACACACACAATTTTTTGTGTGGTGAGAATACTTAAAAATCCCTCTTAGCAATTTTCAAGAATACAATAGATTGTTATTAAGTATAGTTACTGTGTTGTACAATAGATCTCTTGAATTTATTCCTCCTACTTAACTGAAATTTTGTTTCCTTTTATCAACATCTCTGCATTTCTGATTTGGAAATAGAAATCAAAGTGGGAGATAGAGATCAAGAAATGACATTCACTTTACAGCCAAGTTTGCTCGAATAACCCTTTTTGAGTTAAACAAACAGTAACTGAATTATACAACATTCTAGGATTAGCTAACATTTTGAGGGCATAATATGTGAAAGCCACCTAATATCTCATTCATCCTCATAGAACCCCATGATATAGATATTATCGAAGTTAAGTAACTTCTTCCGTGGTCACACAAGCAGTAGACAACAGTCAGGATTCGAAGTCAGACTGCCTGACCCTCAAACCTCAGCCTTTAGCCTTTGCTGTATTACCTCTTAACCTCTGATGTGGTTAGTTTAACAGCCCTACATACTGAAAGATGGAGAATCACATGACTCTTCTAGACTTTTCCATGCTCTAGCAGTTTGGTAATATGAATTAAAAACTTCACAACCGTATATACCATATGATCCACCAATTGTACGTCTAAGAATTTATCCTAAGGAAATACTTGGACAGATGTCCAAATGTCTAATTACAAGAGTATATGTTACAGCATTGGAAGAAATCTAGTCAACTGGAAATTTGTAAGATACATTTTGATATATCCATTCAACAGAATGCTATGCAGGGATAACTGATTATGTTCATATACAAATATTAAATTAGCAAGGAAAATTTAAGTGAATAAGAGGCTTTATTAAAGGTCTATTGCCCAAAATCCCAGTGCTTTGGGAGGCCAAAGCAGGAGGATCGCTTGAGTTTGAGATCAGCTTGGGCAACATAGAGGACCCCATCCCTACAAAAATTTAAATAATTAGCATGGTAGTGAGTGCCTGTAGTCACAACTACACAGGAGGCTGTAAGGATTGCTTGAGTCCAGGAAGCCGAGGCTTGAGCGATGAGCTGTGATCTCACCACTGCACTCCAGCCTGGGTGACAAAAAGAGACACTATCTCAAAAAAAAACAAAAAACAAACAAACAAAAAAAACAGAAAAGAAAACAATGGTCCACATACGAAAGTGTTTATGTGAAGCACACACATACACACAGAGTTCAATATGTATTCAGAGACAAGAGTATGGAATGAAGTTGACCAAATATTAGTCAAAATTTTTCTCTTAATAGAGGACTATGGGTGATTTTCACTTTATTATCTTAGCTTGTCTATCTTTTATAAACAAATAGGAAAATAGTAACAAATTTTATTGCCTTTTAAACTTTTTTATTTTTAATTATGTTTTGAAAGCATGTAACATAAAATTTACTATTTTAACCATTTCTAAGTGTACAGTTTAGTGGTGTTGCGTATACTTACATTATTGTGTAAATGTCATAACTTTTACAATGAAGAGTAAAGACAGTTTTTCCTCTTAAAAGTTTCACGCTCACTGTTCTGAAAATAATAATAATAATATACTATACTTAGTGCTTTGAAAAGGCAATGAACAGCCACAGGTGTTTGCCCAGATGCAGGTACCTCTGCGAAGCATGTCTGTCATTCCCTGAGTAGCTAATGTAAAGAAATAGCTCAGGTGGGCACTGGCCTTCTTGTAAAAGAAGAGTGGAATCTGTCTCCAGCAGAAACATGAACTGCAAACCTCCCTGATAGGATACCTTCTGTTTTCTAGATAATTGCTTATCAGCCTTATGGGAAGTCCGTGGATTGGTGGGCATTTGGAGTCCTGCTGTATGAAATGTTGGCTGGGCAGGTAATTGAATTTTAAGTGATCTATAAGGAAAGTCTTCCCTACCCACCTCCACGTGGTTTCTTTGGGAGAATGCATCCGTTTGGTAACAGCTCATACGTTGGAACCTCCATGACTTTCCCAGCCTTGGGGTCATGCAAGTCTGTGGTTATTTGAAAGTCTGGGCATGTGGCTTCACTGTGGGCCCCAAGGAGGAGGGTCTGCCAGTTGAGGGGAGCTAGGGGGAGGGTTCAAGCAGGGATTCTTCTCCTCCTACCCTCCTCTGCCACACAGGCACCCTTTGAAGGGGAAGATGAAGATGAGCTCTTCCAGTCCATCATGGAACACAACGTAGCCTATCCCAAGTCTATGTCCAAGGAAGCTGTGGCCATCTGCAAAGGGGTAAGTACATCTCTTAAAGCTGTGACCAGGACCACCACATACAGGCATGTGGGCTGCACCCTGCCCAAGAACATCCCACCAGGGGAGAACAGAGCCTGAACTCCACCTTTCACTCCATTCGCCAGTGTGAGAGCCCTGACATGGAGCTGCTACCTCCTGGAGGAGAGACCCCCTTTCTCCTAATTTGCACAGGAGTGCCACAGAGAGCTGCCTGCAGCTATGCCTTTCTGCTGGCTGGGCTGCAGTCTCTGAACCAGCACAGGGGAATGCTTATTGAATGAATGAGGTAGAAAGCACAGAGATTTCATCAAAGAGCTGGAAGTCATGGGAAAGGGCACAAGAGGTCTTTGGCACAACTCAGGCTATCTTGCCCTACTCTTTGGTTACTATTAAGAGCATGTAACTTTTGTTCTAAAAAATACCAGGCAGTATTGAGATTAAGGGATTCTCTAGATAAGCAGACTGAAATTCAGTGTACTCAAAATCCCATGGTCCCCTCACCCCAACACACACACAACTGGCTAAAAGGGCATGCATGCTTATACGTCTACAGTTTAGGCACAGGGGACCTGTGAAGAAGGCAGGATGTGTGTTTATGAGGAAGAATTGTTTTGCGTCTCATGTTAGACCAGGGTATATTCACAGTGACTTGTGTGAGATCCTAAAGATTAGTGACCCTCACCTTTGGAGCCATCAGGATAACCCAAAGTGCTTTTCCAGAATGCACATGCTTCAGCCTCACCCCAGAGATTAAGTCTGGGTATGAGTATTTTGGAAAAGTCTCCATTTGGCTTGCAGACCACTGCCTTTAAACTACTGTCAAAATGAAGTGATTTTTCAACTCTGATGGAAGCCTGAAAGCAATAGAATTAGACACCCAGAAAATATGTTCCAAGCATAATATACTAATAAAGGATTTGCTCTCCCACAACCTGGTGGTACAGGTTAGAACATGGCCATGCCTTAACCAGCGGGCTCCCACCTGTGTGTCTAAATAAACCAGGGCTGCTGGTCCTAGATCTGTGGGATGCTTGCAGATTTTTCACACCCTACCTTGCTCTTCCTGACCCCAGCCAGATGTTGGATGCACTGGCTTGGGTGAAGGAAAGCTGGAAAACTCAGACAGGCCAATCTGAGGCTTGGCTCAGTTTGGAATAGCTGGGCCAGCCTCTCAGCATAAAAGCACCTTGTCACACTAGCTAAATTCCCACTCTCAATGAATCACCTAAGGTTTGCATCTCAGCTAGATAGGCTAAGAAGCACATATCCCTGGGGAAGCCACCTGTGAATTAGTCTCAATCCCGAACATCTTAAGTGAATTGCTTGAAAATATTTTCTTTGAGGGTGTGAGGCAGGGAGAGAGAACATGAAGAATAGAGAGGGGAGTCCCAGAGGTGCATCAGGAACCTAAGCAAAGCCCATAAAGAAAAAGGGGGCACACACGAAGGCCTATACAGGCCCCCGTAGACATGTTATTGAAGGGTGGGAGGAATAGAGAGAAGGTGGTACCTGGAGCTTTTAGTTTGTTTAATAATTGCCAGCTTGTAAGGATCAGGAGATTACTTATAAACATTCAGCTTTCAGGTTTCTCTTGAAAAATCAGATCTTGCCACATTGGCCTGTCATTCTTACAAAGCACGAGTCAGCTGGATTGGAAACCACTGCCCTCTGTAGTTGGGGCTCGCCCTCTGTAATTTGCAGAAATTCTCATCTGGCCAATTCTATCCAAGTTCAAATCTTGGTTCAGGCCTTAATTGCCCTAGGACCATGGGGAAGTTGTTTGATCGTGTCTGCAGATTCAAGATAATAACAGCACTCCACACAGGGTTCTTTGATGATTAAACAGCTGAATACTGTAAATCACTTAGAACAGAGGCTGGCACTCTGCTCCAAACCCATTGGAAGTTATCATTACTATTACTAGTGCTGACACTACTGTGCTATCTGCCAGGTTCCTCTTGGCATTTGAGTTTGCATCCCCTGGAATTGCAACTTTTAAAGTAGGGGGTTTTGGAGATCAAGGGACTCTTTGCAAATCTCAATGTTTCCACTTCCTAGACACAAGGTCTTTTTATTATTATTATTATATATATATTTTTAAGACAATGTCTTGCTCTGTCTCCCAGGCTAGAGTGCCGTGGCGTGATCATGGCTCACTGCAGCCTTGATCTCCTGGGCTCAAGCAATCCTCCTGCCTCTGCGTCCTGAAGTGCTGAGATTACAGGCATGGTCCACTGCACCCAGCTTAGGTGCAAGATGTTAAGCCACTTTCTTTGCATCCCTGGGCTTCTGTTTATTCTAAAAAATGGAATAGTGGTACTCATTGAACAGAGTTTTTGAGAACATCAAATGAGGTAACAGAGAAAGCTCCTTGCATGACATGGGCACATAGTAGGTGTTCAATACATGCACAGTGTCTTCCCCTTCACACGCCCACCCTGCCTGGACAGCTGGGGGTTCTAAGTGGGTCATGGAGGAGAGAGGATTTTCCAGGTCAGCTGCCTTCAGCTTCAGCTCCAATTAGCAGTTTCCCTGGTAGAGCAGTTTTCTATTAATTCAGGATCCATAACCTTCAGGATTAACTGGGGTGACTCTCTTACTGTTGAGTTTGGGGACCGTTATTAATTGAGTGGGCTGAGTCCAACGCGGGCTCTTCCTTCAAGGAGGGTACTCCAAAAACGAGTGACACTCAAGCGAGCAGTCAAATGCTTCCTCCGGAACAGCAAGCCCCAGGGGATGCGTCTGGGAGGTGATCAGAGATTGGAACAGTGATTAAATCCAGCTGTCTACATGGCTTCAGGCACATTAGAGCAGAATTCGGGAACTGGGCAGAGACTCCGAATTAATGTCGGATGTTTCTGCAGTGCCTTTTCTTTGCAGGCATCCTCCTGCTTAGACAGAAATGGAGTTGAGGTTTTGAAAATAGTTGCCTGTTTAATTGAAACAGTGTCCATTACATCCCCATCCCCTTAAAGGCCTGATTTTCTACCATAAAAAAAGTTAGTAAAACCTTACTCAGATGGCCATTCCCACTTTGAACAAGCTTGAAGCAAATAGAAACCCAAATAGGTCACACCTTAGGGTGAAAACCAGCAGACTGAATAGCTGAGACGGAGCACAAAGCTATAAGAGTCCTGGACCAGGCAAAGCTGTTCAAAGCCTTGCCCTACTCCTTAGCTGTATGACCTTAGACAGATGACGGTACTTCTCTGCATGCACATCCTTTACCTGGGAAATGGGGTTGCTGAGGCCTCAGAGTATTGTTGCAAAGGTTAGAGACTAACAGGTAATGGCTGGGAAGCCTTAGCACAGAGCCTGAACACCTATGATATTGTTATTGATAAATAATAATATCAATAACAGCTTTCGTTATTGATTGTGCACGAAAGCTGTTACTGATATTATTACTTGTCAATAATAAAAATGGATAAATATTCAATTGATATTATTTACCAATAATAATAATTGATAAATAATATTTATCAGTAACAGCTTTCGTTGATTGTTGCACAATCAATAACGAAAGCTGTTATTGATATTATTATTATTATCAGTCTGAATCAAAACCTCACTGTCCTTTCTTTCCTCCTATCCTAAACTTACACAAATGTCAAGGCTTGGCTCAATTTCCTTACCCTCCATAAATCTCTCCTGACAAAGCCAGGCCACAAAAATCCCTGAGAAAACCACGTGTGAAATGCGCTCCCATTTTTCTTAAAAGCCCAAGTTTTAGAGCTAGGCAGAGGTAGGGTCTGCATCCAGCCCTTACTAACTCTGCCACTTCCTATCTCTGAATCCTTGCTGTTCCTCAACTTCTCTGAGTGTTCATTGCTGTTTTATTCAAACGGGAAAATTAGTGTACTCACCTCATTGGGTTATCATGATGATCAGGGAAGACTGTGAATGTAAATAAAGAAGTAGCTTGCTTAGAACCTAAGTGCCCAGTTAATTTCCCGACCCTGGAAGATAAACTTTCTATGACAAGTCCATGCTTGTTTGTGTGACCACAAATTATCTCGTAAGCAGGGAACGGGCTGAATGAACGTCCAACAGTATAGGAATGAATTTCTGGGTTCATCCCTTCCCCATCATCGAGTCCCGAGCAGAATCTAAGGATTCTGCCATCATGGGCTGCTCAATGTGATATCAACTCTGGGAAGCTTTTGGACTTGTATGTTCCTTTTTATTTTTTTTTTAATTAATCACCATTTCGTTCGTCTTTACTCTCTGTGCATTTGCTCAAGTCTTGAGATCAGAGATATTTTCATGCTGCTTTGGACTCATTTACAAGAGGAAGCGTGTCTGGTTTCATCTTGGAGCATCTATTCATCTTGTTATTTAGCACTCAGAGACCCAAAGATGGAGGGTTTTGATAATTAAGTAATTTAAACGGAACACCAAAGAAACCTCAGCCGTGTTGTGTGTGATGTATGATACAAGGGAAATGAGCTGGGCTAGTTTTTGACTATTTAATGAGCTTTCAGAAAGTAATTACTTGAAACTCGGGGCCCTTTGACTAATACTTTTTCTTCTGTTTTGGCATTTTTGCAAGCGCTTTACTGAGAAATGTAAATAGTATCCGAATGAATGTAGCCTTTGCTTTTGTCAATCTCCAGTTTTCTTGTTGTGGGAGGAGGGGAGTGTGAAGATATTGAAACTGTCCTAATTAAATGCACTGGTAATTGCATAAAACTTATTCTTGAGCCAAAATAGATCCTGCGACATTGCTAACTTAAAGTTCGGGGCCCCATTCAGGCTTTGGTTTGATTAACCATAAGGGATGGGTGGCAGCAGGCCCTGTTGTTGGGTCTTCTCCTACAAAGTCCCGGCTGGGATTTTTTGCTGGGTAAAAAGCGAAAAACAAAAATGAGTTGAGATTCTTTGTGCTTTCTTTCCTAATGCATTGGAGTAATAATTTCTGAGTGTCTCCCATTTCCTCTTCTGAAACTCATCAAATTCAAAATTTCTCGTTCTCTCGAAGCTGATGACCAAACACCCCGGCAAACGTCTGGGTTGTGGACCTGAAGGCGAACGTGATATCAAAGAGCATGCATTTTTCCGGTATATTGATTGGGAGAAACTTGAACGCAAAGAGATCCAGCCCCCATATAAGCCAAAAGCTGTAAGTAGCCCATTCTCTCTGACTGTCGAGTATTCACAGACAACGTATTCTTTCCTGTGCCCCGTGTTTTCCAAATGTTCCCTGAAGGGTAGATGTCGACGTGTCTACTTGAGCATGGGTGCATGTGTTCACACATATGCACAAAGTCACCAGGTACGAAGATGGACATTTCCATTGGCCCAGCTCGGCCTCTATAAAGATGGAAACGACGATGCCTATTGAATTTTTGTTTCATCGATTCAATTATTGAAACTGTCTTAGCTGACAACTTTTTGAGAATAGTTCTTGGGCGATCAGAGTTCAGATCCATTTCTGGACTGTGATAAAGGATCTAATTTTCCCCTCATTCTTTCTCTTGGTTCAGCTGTGTCATTTTCTCTTCATACTGACATTGAAAAGGTCATGTTGTTTATCTCAACAGCATTTAAATTTAATTCTGAAACATACACTATGTCTGAGTCAGTAAATAAGATGGCAGTTCAGCAGCCAGCTCCCACCCAAGGCGAAGCAGAGTGAAGCAGAGACTGACGTCCTCTTGAACCGAAGACCCCCTCCTAGAGGCTTTGGGTGTGGAGATGGCTTTGACATAACTTTTATAACACAAGAATAAAACTCTCACATTTCCCATGGTCCATGTACCCACGGGAAGGTTTTCTATCCCCAAAGGCTCAGCAGGGAGTACTTGTTGGCATCAAGAAAGAAGAGTTTGCACTGGAATTAATCAAACTGTGATTCTGCTGGGAGGATATTTCCTTGTGAAATTAAATAGAGGGCAGACATGGTGACTTGATGACGGGTTATAAAACTACTGCCTGAGGCTGAAGAGTGAATATAAACACTGCCATTGAAATCTAATGTTGTAAGGGTCTGGGTTGTTAGGATGAAGAAGATCATAATGGTAGTTATTTTGATACTAGTATCGTTATTAATTTCTTGAGCACTTATGTGTTAGGCACCATATTAAACATTTCTCATGCAGCATCTAATTAAATCCACACAACAGCCTCTGAAGGAAGGTGCTGTCATTCCATGTTATGGAAGAGGAAACAAGGGCTCAGAGAGGTTAAGTGCTCTGTTCAAGGTCACTCAACCAGCATGTGACGAAAGGAGGATCCAAGCCTCAGAAAGTCTGACTCTCTTGGAGGCCCACCAGGAAGCCCAGAGGCAAAGGGCACGTAGTTCAGGAGTCTCCCAGGTGATGTTCACCTCTCCCTAGTGCCGCACCTTCCCCCGTCCCAGACGGCTAGAAACACAGCTCTACACCAACCTCCATGCATCCTGTTTCTCCCTGGATGCCTCCTGGTGTAGGAAGCTGTGGCCCTTAGAGGCAGCCAGTTCCCCTTTGTGGCCCTTCTCATTATTGCCAACTTATACGCTGCCATCAGATCAGCCTTCCCAGAACTCCCACTAGAGCCTCTCTCTCTCTCTGGATTAACCTTCAGACATTTTCCAATGCAGATTCTAATTTCTTCTTCTTCTTCTTCTTCTTCTTTTTTTTGGAGTCTCACTCTGTCACCCAGGTTGGAGTGCAATGCATGATCTTGGCTCACTGCAACCTCCGCCTCCCGCGTTCAAGCAATTCTTCTCCCTCAGCCTTCTGAGTAGCTGGGATTACAGGTGGCACCACCATGCCTGGCTAATTTTTATAGTTTTCGTAGAGACAGGGTTTCAGTATGTTGACCAGGCTGGTCTCAAACTCCTGACCTCAGGTGATCCACCCACCTCAGCCTCCCAAAGTTCTGGGATTACAGGCAGTGAGCCACTGCACCCAGCCTGATTCTTTCTTGAATCGTGTGATTTCCAGTGAAATCCTGCTCCCCGCTCCGCCCCGCCTCCCCAAGCGTGTACCATAGGACATGACTTCCAGGTGCCTGTCGTTCTGCATGATATCCACATCCATCTTAAAATACAGACACAGAATTGAGCACAATACTCTTAATTGTGCCTGACTCTCAGTGAATACAGTAGATCAACATCCCTTGGTTATTCCAGAGCTGATGAACTGGGATCAGTCCGTTTCCCTCTGATCCACTGTGTCATCATCTGTAGTACAATGACGAGAATAGTTCTGACATCAGAGGATTGTTATGATGCATAAAGCACTTCATAGGAGATTGGTACATACAAGGCACTCACAGAGAGCTGATCATTGTTTTTGTCTGTCATACATTAATTAATGTCTTGGGAGTAGGGTCTTTGTAGGGCAAAATCATGCTGCTATTCCTTAAGAGAATGTCTGTGTGTACATTGGGGTTGAAGAGGTGAACTATACAGACACACGTGTCATGAGCAGCATCACCGCTTTTATGGGGCCATTTGGAAAAAGATGAAAAGGTAACTTGGAAAGGAAGACTGAGCTCTGTGTTCAGGAAACAGGGGACTCAGAGGCGAGACTCATAACTCATATGGCTTTTGTGGGGTTATTCACAAGACCTTGAAATGTGAACCTTCCTTTCCTCACTCGGCCAGAGGAAAGATGCACGTGCTCCCATCCCCACCGGCATAGAACCCAGCGGACACCTGGGGTCATGTTTTAGCTGTAGTGCAGTGGTTTGCAAAGTGTGCTGCCCATCAGTATGTGGTATCAGTACGCAGTGTCACAGCCGGCGGTATCGGCATCACCTGGGCACTTTAGGAATGAAGATCTCGGGCTCCAACCCAGACTTCCTGAATCAGAAAATCTAGGGGTAGGGCCCAGTATTCTGTGTTTAATAGGCTCTCCAGGTAACTTGATGTGCTCTCAAGGTTGAGAATCACTGCTGTGGAGTTTAGCATTAGGAGATCAGCAAGGGAAGCTACGCAGAGACCAGAGGGAGGTAGCAGGGAGAATCATCTTTTTTTTCTTTTTTTGAAGACAGGGTCTTTCACTGTCACCTAGGTTGGAGTGCAGTAGCGCAATCATAGCTCACTGCAGCCTCAACCTCCAGGGCTCAAGCGATGCTCTCACCTCAGCCTCCTGAGTAGCTGGGACTATAGGAGTGTACCACCATGTCTGCCTAATGTTTTATTTTTAATTTTAAATGAATAGGGTCTTTGCCAGGCTTGGTGCCTCATGCCTGTAATCCCAGCACTTTGGGAATTCAAGGTGGGCGGATCACCAGAGCTCAGGAGTTTGAGACCAGCCTAGCCAACATGGTAAAACCCCATCTCTGCTAAAAAATACAAAAATTAGCTAGGTGTGTGCCTGCAATCCCAGCTATTCATGAGGCTGAGGCAGGAGAATCACTTGAACCCAGGAGGCAGAGGTTACAGTGAGCTGAGATGGCACCACTGTACTCCAGCCTAGGCGACAGAGTAAAACTCCATCTCAAAAATAAATAAGTAAAAAATAATAAATGAATGAATGAATGTGGTCTTGCCAGGCTAGTCTCAAACTCCTGGGCTCAAGTGATCCTTCAGCAACCTCAGCCTTCCAAAGTACTGGGATTACAGGTGTGAGCCACTGAGTCCAGCCAAGAGAATCATCTCCTGAAGTGGAAGGCACTGGTCCTCCTTCCAGTCAGGGAGTGGAGTGGTGGCTTCCAGAAGAGGTCACAGGCTCAGATGCCTACAGAGGCCAAGCTGATAATATGAGCAAGGGAAGAGGGCTGGTGAGATAGAAGAGAAAGTGGTCGAGATCTGTGTAAGTGAGAAAGCAGGTGAGCTACCTAAGAGGCTCAGCTGATACTCACCTCCCGATGGCCTGCCCTGCAGGATGCAGCTTCTGCAGGGCTCCATCTTCGTGGTTTTCAGGGGCTAAAACTCAGTGCTGCGGGGTGCAGCAGGCCTATGAGTTGATTGACAGATCCTGTTACA
This sequence comes from Cacajao melanocephalus, assembly GCA_963573385.1. Lineage (NCBI taxonomy): Eukaryota > Metazoa > Chordata > Mammalia > Primates > Pitheciidae > Cacajao > Cacajao melanocephalus. The sequence goes on from CAUYLG010043522.1 coordinate 40,741, forward strand.
GTCAGTGTAGTATGTAGGTCCTGTGTAGTAAGGGCTTAGTTAAAGGGTATATAAAGTTAAGATATTTAGATAAAATTTCATGATTTGGGCCAGGTACAGTGGCTCATACCTGTAATCCCAGCACTTTGGGAGGCCGAGGCAGGCAGATCACCTGAGGTCAGGAGTTCGAGACCAACCTGGCCAACATAGTGAAACACTGTCTCTACTAAAAATACAAAAATTAGCCGGGCATGGTGGCACTGCCTGTAATCTCAGCTACTCAGAAGGCTGAGGCAGGAGAATTGATTGAACTCAGGAGGCAGGTTGCAGTGAGCTGAGATCGCATCACTGCACTCCAGCCTGGGCGACAGAGCGAGACTCCATCTCAAAAAAAAAAAAAAAAGAAACTCATGATTTCTTTTATATACCATAATAAATTTTTGAAAATGAAACAGGGTCTGGGGCAAATAGAACACATCCACAACCATATATATCCCATGGACTGTTGATTTATAGCCTCAGGGGTAGTGATGATTTGATGTCAGGTCGCTATTTAGCCAACTTCTGTTAGCACTGGTTATTTACAACCAGAGTCCGTTCTGACTGGTTAAATATTTTGAATAACCCTGCTAAGCAATAATGAATATAAAAGGTCCAGCCTTGTGCCTGGCTCATAGAAGCACTCAGGAAAAGGTAGCTGTTATTATCATTGATAACATAAAAAGATTACAGTACTTAGTCATTATCAACAAGATCCCACAACTGTTCTGTATTTGATATGATTTTCCACTGAACTGTGTCTTGAATTCCTTCATGTGGGTTTAACAATGACTTTCAAAGTACAGTGACCAGGCTGGACTACGTACTTCACAATGTTCTGGTATCCGCTCTAAAGGAGCAGGCACTTCCGTCAATCTCCTTAAACTGAATTAGAAATGATAATAAATGATACATCACCCAGATGCAGTGGCTCATGCCTGTAATCCCTGCACTTTGGAAGGCTGAAGCAGGCAGATCGCTTGAGCCCAGAAATTCGAGACCAGTCTGGGCAAGATGGCAAAACTCCGTCTCTACAAAAAATACAAAAATTAGCAGGCATGATGGCATCCATCTGTAGTCGCAGCTACCCGGGAAGCTGAGGTGGGAGGATCTTAATCCTGGGAGGTTGAGGCTGCAATGAGCCATGATCACACCACTGCACTCCAGCGTGGGCAACAGAGAAGACCCTGCCTCTGTAAAAAAAAAAAAGAAGAAGAAGATACGTCACCTACCCATTTGCTCCAGCCTGCCTCTATGCCATTTACATTTCAGATCCATTGCATTAGAGCCCCCACCACAATCCCAGGATTTTATATTTCTCCTTCCTCACCCCTTCTTAACTGTCTGCCACTTCCAAAAGGCCCGTGGTGAGCGTGTTCTGAGTTCCACGTGCCTTGTGGGATGTGAAAAGGCATGCGTGTTGCTGTCAGCATTCCTGATTCATGCACGCTATTAAATAGAGTGTGGTGAGAGAAAAAACAAGGAACAATAACAGAGGATTATATTCAAACATCAGTGAAGGGTGCTATTATTGGAGGTTCATTAAAATAACTGTAAATGGGTTTTTTTTTTAAGTTGTTCTCAATGCCATCTTTTATTGTGGCAAGGAGCTGTTCACAGAGCTTTGTTTGAAACTGTATTGAAATACACTCGATTTGGTGTATTGTTGCAGAGAACAAGAGTCATTTTTGTAAAACGTTCGTCTGTTGTGTCTTGCTTTAAAACCCCCAGATGGCTCTCTGTTCCCCAGTCTAGTATCTATTGCTCTTTGGCATATGTGGCTTTTGAGGTCTTCCAATGCTAGACCTCTGCCCTCTTCCTAGGTTTAGCTCCTGGCTCCAATGACAGCATTCATGGGCCTCTTTCAGTTCCTCAAATATGCAGTGCCTTGTTTTCCTTTGCCTGCTTCATCTGTGCAGAACTATGCACCTGGGATGCCCAAAGCCCTTTCCTATGCTCTCACCAGCCCCCTGATCCCCACCCTGCCTTTCCTTTTCCTTCTTATCAAATCAGTAGAGCCTCTTATTGATATCTGAGTAGAGATCTGCTACTGTCCCATCAACAAACTCATCACATGTAATAACGTGTTCAATCTCATGCTGTCTTTTTGACTACTTTAAGATCGTGACTTTCTCAGTGTCAAATCCCAGTACCTAGCATAGGGTTTAGCATATTACAGGTGCTCAAGAATTCTTACTGAATGAATGAATGGCCATAAAACGAGAGGCTATAACACATTGTGCTGTGGAACATAAAGGAGTCTTTAGGGATATATATTAGAGTGCATGGTGTTTTTCTTCTGTACAGCAGAGTTTCGCAAATAAATTGGTTGTTGTGTAAGCTACTACCCTATTTATAAAGGGCTATAATTTGGCTGCTGAATTTGCAAACTATCATGGCATTGTGTGGTTTTGCAGTGTGTGTTGGGAGAGTTCTGGTAAAGGATCTGAAGATGCAATGCTTTGAATCATTAGACTCTACGTAGAGAGGTCTGCAGATTCCTGCAGTCTAACCTTGCACAGTCTAATCCAGTGCTACAGATGCCATGATAAAGCCTAGCAGAGTGTCTTAAACTTTAACACACACACACGAGTCACGTGGGTATCTGGTTTACATTCCTACTCAGCCAGTCTGGGGTGGGGTTTGAGATTCTGCATTTCTCACAGGCTCCCAGGAGATAGGATGCTGGGGGACCAAGGACTCCACCTTTGTGTAGCAAGGGCTAGAACTCAGTGCTGCAGGGTGCAGCAGGCTTGTGAGTTGATTGGCAGATCCTATTGTAGTCAGTGCAGTAGGTAGAGCCTGTGTAGTAAGGAGGGTAGTAAATGGGGTATATACAGTTAAGTATAGAATGTTCTGGTGAAGGTATGGTTCGGGGCACACAGCAGGCTATTGCTGGTCAGCCTGTGGTGGGAGGAAGGTGGTGGTTTGGGTATTGAAAGGCAGACTGTGTTGCAGAGTGCATGATGGAGCAGTGGTCTGGGAAGAAGTGTGTGCTGGTTCTGTCCTCTGGTGGGGATGTTGTCAGATATCAAGTCATCCATTCAGAGGGTGTTGAGGTTAGGTGCTGTTCTAGGTGCTGGGGACACAGCACTAAAAATAATTAAAATCCCTGTCCTCATGGAGCTTATATTCTAGGGAGAGTGGGCAAAATAATAAACATAGAAGCAAATGAAATATACAATGTTTCGGAAGTTGATAAACATTATGCCAGAAGCTGAAGTAGGGACAGAGATTGGAAGAGCCAGGTCAGGGAGATGTCCATGTAATAGAGTAGGTGGAGCAAATGACATTTCAGCAAATACAGGAAGAAGATGAGGGAGATGAGAGCCATGTATATATCTGGGTGAGAGGGAAGAGTGATTTGGGCGGTAGTAGCAGATGCAAAGGCCCTGAGGCAGGAGCTTGCCTGGCATGGTCAAGGGGGAGTAAGGAGTCCAGGTGGCTAAGCTGAGGGGTTGAGGGAAAAAGGAAAAGGAAGTGAGATTAGAGAGGCCAGGGGAGAGCACAGGCCACTGAAGGGTCTTTGGCTTTTACTGCAACTCACAAGCCAAGAAATAACGTGTTCTGACTTTGGGATTTTAAAGGATCACTGTGAATGCTATAGGGGCAAGGGTGAAATCAGGGAGACTGGTTAAGACTCTTGTCATAATCCAGGCAAGAGGTGATAGGAGCTTGGACAGGTTGGAGCTGTTTGAGAACCCCCAAGTTGTGCTCATTTTGGCATCCCCAAGTCCTCCCCAGTTCCTGGCACCTTGTAGGCATTCAGTCATTGTCTCATAGGGGCATGAAGGCACTGATGAACATGAGTCCCTGCAGACTGCCCACATGATTGCTCCTCAAGTATAAAACATGGTAGCCAAGAATTTGGTCCTGGTAGCAATAGGATGAATGAATGAAATAGATGGTCAGGAAAGCTTCTGTGGTACAGAGGGCTGACTTGCAGGGCATCGAGCAGGAGGACATGGTTGTACGCTTAGTTGGACTTCCTTCTGTTGATGCAAAGGATGTAGTGATATCGGAGGGTGCAGTGGCTGAGGGCTGGGCCCAGGGAGTTCCCTTGTGTCTGGGTGATCCAGCTCAGAATTTTGCTGACTTGTAGCAAAAGGTGCATTGAGTCTTTGGCATGGGTGAGCATATGTTGTTGCAGAAGTGGTAGTACAAGGAGCTATAATGTCACAGGACAAGATATACTAGATAATATGTTCAAATTGAGATGCCTAATGGAGAGTTGGATGTCATTCATATATTGCCATTAATTGCCTTAATGAGGTCCTGTCACCCTTCCTCTGAAAGGCTCCCATAGTGTCCATAACACCTAATGGAGGGCTCACTGTGAAAACTGGATAGGGGAGTGGGCCCAGGACACAAGGATTCAGCTGCCTAAGAAGACAACCCAGCTAGCAGCATTGAAGCAGGGAGGTGAAGAGGAAGAGAAAGCTAAGTAGGCTTCATTAGAGTCTGGGGAGTTTTCTCTGCTTTTTATTTATTTGTTTTTTGGGGTTCTTTAAAATTAATTGCCCATGCTGGTCTCAAACTCCTGGCCTCAAGTGATCCTCCCTACTCTGCCTCTGAAAGTGCTGGAGTTACAGGTGTGAGCCACTGTGCCTGGCACCTGTGGAGTCTTAAGTGCTGGAGTGTGGGTACAATGATCTGCCCACTAGTAAACATGACTCTAGTATTCTTTTAAAATATGATCAATCAGATCATCAATTGTTCTAAAATGTGGTCAACCAGATTGTCAAGTGTTCTAAAATATGATGCATCTGATCGTCACTGCTCTCTGGGCAGGGCTTAAAGAGTACAACTTGATGAGAAGTAGACAGTAAGAGCCTCTTTCCCCTGCTGCTTATATTGAAGCAACCATCAGTCCTATCTAGACATCACTAGAATACTCATTCCCTTCTTCCTTCGGTTTTAGCCTGTGTCAGGCCTCCCAGACTTGAAGTCCACTTGTATGACAGACTGATTCCAATCATTTCAGCTCTTCTTACCTGTTTTTATCTGCACTTTACTGAAAGCCCCATAATTTTGAGGCATCTGCACATTAGGAAAGGCTGAAAACCTGACAAACTTTTATAGAAAGGCCCTTGTCCTATGCTCTGTTAGTATCATTTCCAAAATACTGCATGGGATATCTGATCACACCCCATTGCCTGTATCCTCTGAGAGTCTAAATGCTGAACTGCTTCAGAAACTAAATCATACTCACAGGAGTTGGTTTCTTGGCAATTCTGTCATCCGAAAACATTGTTTATGTAGCTGAGGTCAAAAGCTTCAAGTACTGCTTTAATGAGCTGCAATTCTGTTCATGTGACATTCTCTTCCAAACCCAATTGCCCTTTACACTGTATGAGTAAGTGCCTCTGTGTGTGTGTGTCTGAATGTGTGTGTTTGATGTGCTGACATTTCTGAATTGAAGCCAGAAAGTGTAACCTTTGTATGTTTGCTGTTAAAACTCCAAATTCAAGGCTTAAGAAAAAGGATCTAACACTTACTCAATATGATTTATTTAAGTACAGAACCTAACTCCCCCAAAGTATCAAATACTCAGGAGAACAATTCCTTTTTGAAAATTGTGATTTAAAATAATTCTCATAAAACCCTTTACTGTTCAAATATATTAGAAAATATATTGAATTCTTGTAGGCATCAGGCACTGTTTTAATGCCTTCCATTCATTGCCTCATTTAATTCTCTCAACCCTATAAGGTAGGGTTATCACCATATTATAGATGAGGAACTAGAGCTTGGAAAAGTTAAGGCATTTGCCCAAGGACTAGCAACTAGAAAGCAGAGGAGCCAGGACTTGATCCCTGAACTGTACACTGCCCAAGACCCTTGTAAAGATTATTAGAAGCCCTTGGAGCCCCTGGTAAGGTTTGTGGTTGTGCTAACAGGAGAGAGTCATGATAACACCATCGAATGGTGTCTATTACATAATAGAAAAAGACTGAGTATTCTTACAATTCAAATGATTTAAATTTATTTTAAAATATTGCAACAAATAAGTAGCATATTCACACCTTTTATAACTCACTGGCAGGATTTTAAGAGATGCAAATCGTATTTGTTCCTTAAGGCTTTGATTTTGAGGCTGACAAAGACAGCATACATCAACTAACCTCTGAAAGAAGGGCACGGCGGCATTGAAATGAGGCAGTTGAGACAGGCTCATTAAGGAGTGGAGATTTCCCCACTCAGTTCCAGTTGTTCTTTTGGGGTATCCATTGCATGGAGTTTGGAGAGATCTTAGTGAAAATATCAACCTACATTTATATACTGACTAACAAATAGCCAAGAGCCATTTAGGACACATAGCTTGGAGTCTGTTTGTCTCTCTCCACCTGTCTACATACCCATGGATAACCCATTTAAACTTCAGATCAAACCAGGCTCCCTTTAGATGACTGGAATTGGCAGGTTCCTGAGCCAAGTGAAGTTCCAAACCAGTTGCTGTCTTAGTTCATTTTGGGTTGCTATAACTGAATACCACAGACTAGGTAATTTATAAAGAAAAATTTATTTCTTACCATTCTGGAGGCTCGGAATTCTAAGGGTGAGGGGCTTGCATTTGGTGAGAGACTTCTTACTGTGTCATCCCATGGCAGAAGGGGAAGGGCAAGAGAGTATGCACACATGTGTGTGTGTGTGCATGTATGTGCATGTGCATACGTGTGTGTCACATGCGGGGGAAAGAAAGGGAGCCAAACTCATCCCTTTTATCAGGAAGCCACTCCCAAGATAATGGTGTTAAGTCTTCATGAGGTGCCATCTCTCAACACTGTTGCATTGGAGATTCGGTCTCTAACACATGAACTTTGTGGGGGCACAGTCAACCATAGAACCCACCAGATACATGACTTTGAGATATCCCCTGGCAGAAAAGCCAAAAGTTTGAATTGAAATGATAGATGGGAAGGCCGCGTATTAGGAGAGAGCATGAAAATGTGAGGTTATGTCTGGTAATAACAACTGAAATATAATATAATTGAAGTCAATAACTGAAAGATGACCTCAGAAGTGGAATTTAACTGCTGCATTCTATAGATGGGCAGAGGCCTAGAGATTTGCCCAAGTGACTTACAGGGAATATAACAGAATCATGGCAAAAACAAACAAACAAACAAACAAAAGCTGGTACTCCACTTAATGGATGCAGGACTTTATTGTTATTATTGTTATTTTGATACCAGTCCATGGCCCAGGGACTGGGGCCTTCTGCCCTAAATCATGAGGAAGATTGAGGCCCGTGGGTGCCCACAGGTTAGTAACCCTCAGCTCCCTGCCACCTCCCTGCACCTCCACAGTCGTCTTGACTTCCTTGCCCTGCTTCCATCTATGTCTTGGCAAATATATGTTCCCTCCCCCAACTCATGTGAGACTTACCCTCACCCCTGCTCTGGACTCCACCCTCCCGATTCTTCATGCATACCTCCCTGTTTAGTCTGTGTCTACAGCTTCTCTCTGTATCAGCAAAGATCCCATGGTTTCAAATAGGAACCCGACTTAAATGGACTTTTAAGCAAAAGACAATGGTAGTATTCAGATGTAGATGGATTGCAGTCCCAAACAATGCCAGCAGGAAAACATTTCTCTCTATCCCCTAGGATTACTTTCACTACTGTGTGGCCTTCGTTCTTCATTCTCAGAAGGCTTTCTTGGGCACATAGCAGCTCTCAATTTATGTCCCATTATCTCTGCAACTTCTACCCCCCCCCCCCAAAAGGACTTCCTTTTTATAAAATCCCAGCAGCCTAGGACTCAGTCTTATGAGAAGGCATTGTGTCATATGTCCATCTCCCAAGGAATCGCTCACTGTACCAGGGGGATGGAATACGCTGATTGACTGGGCCTGGATCACCTACCCCTCTTAGCCAGGGACCTGGATCTAATCCAGACATTTTGAAAGAAGAGAAAGAAGAGAAGGCATGTCCCATCTAAATCAGACATTTTGAAACAAGAGAAGGAATGCATCCTTGAAGAAAAATAAAGCCACTGTCACCAGAAGAAAAGGCAATGCCTGCTTGCTAGGCAAAAGCAGCAGCTGTCTGCACTGACTCTATCCTGGCCTTCTTTGTGCATAAACCTGCTAGGTCTTTTTCATGATAAATATCCCCTACCTCAAACCTGGGAATCCTCGGCTACTACCCTCACTACTGCTAGGGCTACTGCCCTACCTTACTTTGCATACAAACACATTTTTGAAGGAGTTGCCAGTTCTTCCTATTTCCACTTGATGACAATTTATTCTTTCCTCAGTTTGGTGCAATCTGGCTTCTGCTCCCACCATCCTATTGATATTTTTCTCATTGAGTCATCAATGACCTGAAAACTGCCTCCTCTCATAAGCTTGCCTCATCTTTCTTGGCCTCACCATATGATTAGGTGCTCTAACCCTTTCTGCTTTAAAAAAAAAAATGAAAAAATAAAATATTCAAGCAGCATCAAAAGCTACAAAGTGAAATGAAGACTCCTCTCACCCATGACTCCCAGCTAGGCTTCTTTGTTCTCCTTTCCAGAGCTACCCACTGCAACCAGGTTCTTGTGTGACCTTCTAGAGAAGATGTGTTCAAGCCCAGAAATAGTCTACATCACACACAAGGATGTTAGCATGCCGTGTACAATTTCTGTATCTTGCTTTATTCCCTTCCATCTTGGAGATTGTTTCTTATCTGCACGTCTAACCCTACATCACCCTTTGAATAACTTCCTAGTTTCCTATATTCGTGAGTTTATCTGTAGGATAAATGCAGAGTATCTTCCTCCTTTTTAAGTCCTCTTCTCCTGCATTTTTATGACATTGTGTGTCTGCCTTAGTCTGTTTTGTGCTGCTATAAGAATACCTGAAACTGGGGTCGGGTGTAATGGCTCATGCCTGTGATCCCAGCACTTTGGGAGGCCAATGTGGGCAGATCACTTGAGCCCAGAAGTTTGAGACCAGCCTGGGGGCACATGGGAAAACTCCGTCTCTACAGACACACAAATTACAAAAATTAGCCAGGTGTGGTGATACATGCCTGTAGTCCCAGCTATTTGGATGACTAAGGCAGGATTGCTTGAGCCTGGGAGGTCAAGGCTGCAGTGTCGTGATCACAGCTTACTGCAGACTCAACCTCCCAGGCTCAAGCAATCCTCTTGCCTGAGTGACAGAGCAAGACCCTGCCTCAAAAAAAAAAAAAAAAAAAAAAGAAAGAAAGAAAAGAAAAGGAAAAAACTGAAATTGGATAACTTACAATGAAAAGAAATTTATTTGGCTTATGGTTCTGGAGAGTGGGAAGTCCAAGATCAGGGGCTATATCTGGGGAGGGCCTTCTTGCTGCAGAGTAACCTGATAGAAGGCATCACATGGCAAGAGAGCACATGAGAGAGGGCAACTTACTTTTAAATAAATTCACTCCCACAGTAATACCATTAATTCAGTCACCTCCAAAAATTCCCACCTCTCAACACTGTTGCACTGGGGATTAATTTTCCAACATATGAACTTTGCTGGGGGACAATACATTCAAACTATATCGCCACATTTTCTGATGTTCTTGCTGCCCTCACAGCCACTTCCGATAGAAATTCCAACTCCAAGAAGACTTCCAGCGACAGTTGAATTTGGAGGGTTGAGACCTGCTCATGACCCAGAAAGGGAAAGAGAAAGCTTATTTTTTATTCAGTTGCAAGTACAGTTTCTTAAAAATAACCACAAAATGCCCCCCAAATGGCATATGAAAAACAGCTCAGAGATGGTGTGTGAATCTACTTGAAATGTCTTTGTAAGGAAGTGAGGGTTTGGTGAGACTGGAAATGCATCCCTTTTGCTCCCCAGGGTACACATCTTTTTCCCATGTCCTCTAACTGGGAGACCCAGGGCCTGGCTTTGTCTTGTAGGTTGCTGCCATGATGCACCAGACTCAGTGGGAAGGTTCCTGTTCTATGTCTTAGGTAGCACTGGCAGGTCCTCATTCTGCTTGTAATTGGGATGGGAATGTGGGTAATGAGTTTGGCGTGTGGCAGAGCTTACAGGACCTCTTTCATGCCAGAGCACAGCCACACCCTATCAGACTTACTCACGGACAGGACTGGGTCAATCAGCCCTCAGCAGCAACCACCAGCTACCATGTTAAGTATTTGATGTGCATTTTGTCAAGTCATTCTCGCCACACTGCAAGAAACTTGAGCTTAGGGGACTTGGCTAACTTGCTTAAAGGTTGTATAGCTGGGAATTGTTGGAGCCAGGATTGGTACTCAGGTCAACTTAACTTTTAAGTCCATGACACACAATCAGATACATTCTATGGAGCAACAGGATCTAATGAAAAGCCCATGGACCTTGGAATTGAACAGATGGGCTCTGGATCTTGGCTCTCCTACTTGACCCCATATGACTCAGAACAAATTGTTAACTCTTAAAATTATCTGTTAGGTAGAGATAATCCTTTTCCTGTCTATCTCACAGCCTTGTGGGAATCAAAGTTATAAAAAGATAGGCAAATAGAAGGGATAATTACTATTTGAGGGTGAGTTTACTTGAAGCCAGCAATGTGGGTTTAGGATGAATGGCGAAGAATAGATAAGAAAAAAAAATGATACTCTGTTGACATGGGAAGATGTTTGAGTGTATTTCACCTAGCTTCTTTTAAAAAGCAAGCAAAAGAACAGAGTCGTGATTCCACCTTTGTCTAAAAACTAAAAAGCATCCATTCATCTATTTATCCAGACTTCTAGGATACAAACCAAGATATTAACATAATACGGAGATTTGGGGTGGCAGAATTACAAAGGATTCTTTTGTGTGGTTTAAATTTTTTTATGGCCAGGCATGGTGGCTCACACCTGTAATCCTAGCGCTTCGGGAAGCTGAGGCAGGTAGATCACAAGATCAGGAGTTCGAGACCAACCTAGCCAACATAGTGAAACCCAGTCTTTACTAAAAATACAAAAATTAGCCGGGCATGGTAGCTGGCACCTGTAATCCCAGCTACTTGGGAGACTGAGGCACGAGAATCTCTTGAACCTGGGAGGCGGAGGTTCCAGTGAGCCAAGATCGTACCACTGCATTCCAGCCTGGGTGACAGAGTGAGACTTTGCCTGAAAAAAAAAAATTATGACTATTATTACTTTTTTTTTAGAGACAGGGTCTCACTGTGTCACCCAGGCTGGAGTTAAGTGGAACAGTCATAGCTCACTGCAGCATCCAACTCCTGGGCTCAAGGGATTCCCCCTGCCTCAGCCTCTTGAACAGCTAGGACTACAGGCATGCACCACCATGCCTGGCCAATTTTTTAAAAATTCTTTGTAGGTACAGGTTCTTGCTATGTTGCCCAGGCTGGTCTCAAACTCCTCAAGTGATCCTTTCACCTGGGCCTCCCAAAGGACCTCAAGTGATCCTCCCACCTAGGCCTCCCAAAGTACTGGTATTATAGGCATGAGCCACTGTGCCTGGCCTTGTTTCTGCAATCAATGTAGAAGACTGATAGAAGAGTCTGGATCTCTTGTTAAACCTAGGATCAAATCATGGTCAGATACTCAAACTCTGTAAACCCATTTTCTCATTGTACAGCAAGGACTTCATAGTGCTTTTCGGGGGATTAAAGAGATAATGCTTGTGAAACACTTAACACGATTTCTGGCTCATAGTTAGTGTTGAACATGCACTATGATTTGTCCATTTAATAATTTTTTGTGCCTGGGTCTTAGAAATGCGGTGGTGAATAAAACAAATGTGACTTTGCTCTCAAATAGCTTATAGTCTAGATGAGAAATAGGTAATAAAGAGTGAATGAACATGTATTAATAGTTATAGATTGAGATACGCCAGATCTTATTTCTGTGAAAGAAATGAACAGAGTATCTTGATAGAGAACAACAGGAGGGGAGGATGAGGGATGCACTTTATTTGAAGGTGATCTGGAACAGCTTCTCTGACAAGGTAGCATTTAAACTGAGATCTGGAGGAAATCAAGACACTGAATTTTTTTTTTAATGAAAATTAAGAAAAGGAAAAGCAAACAAAACAGACTTAGTATCAAACCCAAAAGACCCCTCTCCTGCTGACTTCCTCCCTAAATAAACATAAGAGATAAAAGATCCCTGATTGTAAGGGACCTTCATTAGTAGCAGAAAAAGGAGACTTGAATCTTTCTTTTTTCTGCCCAAGCCCAGACCATGCTGATTACCTGACTCCGTTTGAAAGAAAAGCCTTGGTCCCCAAATGACTTTTTAAAATGATCAAATGTGTGTGCAGCTTCATGCAACTGATTCTCCCTGGGTGGGTCTCTCCTGTGTTCAGCTGTGGGAAACTGGAAGGCACAGAGACGAGCCTGCATTTCACTGGATGTGCACATTTGAAAAAGAAAGACACCTTTGTCTTTTTGCATAGGCTCTGTAGCTTGGACGTCTTTTCACCGTGACCTTCTGGTCTTTTATCATCAAGGTGCCCTGGTGTCTTGATGGAGGCTGGGCAGGTAGCTCCCCTGAGCCACTAGCCTCATGTTATCAAACTTGGCTAGGCAACAGACAACAGGGAGGAGGAGCCGTATCCTCTCCTCCCCTATCTTACCCTGTCATGCCCTCTTTTCACCTCCATTTCTTCTCCAGCTTCTTTCTTTTTCCCCCTCCAAAGAAGTGATGTCTCTCCTGCAGGTCCTACTCCAGTGAGATATCGCTTCCTCCAGACAATGTTCCTGACCCTTCTAGGGTTTCTTTCCTCTATGCTCAATGGCAGCACCTGTCCCATGATCCCATGCAGTGGCCTGTGTGTGCATCTGTGTCCTCTGCCAGACCTTAAGCTCTATGAGGACAAGAGGTACCCTCTTATGTTTCACCAGTGTCGGGCATACTGCTAGGCAGAGGATGGACAAGACCCAAATATTAGCCTTCCTCATCATCCGTTAGTACCAAAATACACATCAAGGCAGTCACTTGTCTTAGAGTATTTTTTTGTTTCATTTTGTTTCATTCCAGCCCTGTCACCCAGGCTGGAATGCAGAGGCACAATTATAGCTTGCTGCAGTCTCAACCTCCTGGGCTCAAGCGATCCTCTGACTTCAGCCTCTCAAGTAGCTGGGGCCACAGGCATGTGCCATTATGCCCTGATAAGTTTTAAAATTTTTTGTAGAGACAGGGTCTTGCTATGCTGCCCAGGCCAGTGTCGCACTCCTGGCCTCAAGCAATTCTCCTACTGTCTTAGAGTGTTTTACTAAGATGAAGCGCATTAAATAGCAATAGGCTAACCTTAACAATTTACCCAAATACTCCCATTCTGTTTATTTCTATTTTTCAATTTCTTCCATGATAATTGCTCTCTCATTTAAGATAGCTTTCACAGCTTCTTTTATCACAAATTAATAATAACAATATCTGATTGTTATGCAAATTTTTAAAAACGTAATCAAGCATAAAGGGAAAAAGGAACTTAAAACCATCTGTTATTCTTCTAATCTGTATATAAAGCCTATATATAAAATGTGTACAGATATTACATATACATTTGTGTATATAGCTTATAGAATGGGAACATATTGTACACACTGTTAGTAATTATATATAACTATGTCATGTAATATTCTTCTACATCTTCTTTTAATTTCTAAGAGTGTTTTTCATGGTAATACATCAAATAGATGTATCATTATTTATTTAACTGTTTTCCCTATTGGTCCATAGTAGATTCCCAATTTTTTTTTTCTCTAATGATTCTTTGATGAACACTCTGTATCTTGATGGGATAAACCCAGGAGTATAGAGGAGAGGTCAGGAAAAACCTCGTGGAGGAAGCGACGCTGTTCTGGAGACAGAAAGGATACACAAGAGATAGCTGATGAATAGGGAAGGAGTGGGAGGCAAGTGTTCCTGCCAGAGGAGACAGCCTGTGCAAAGGCTTGAAGTCACCTCCAAGAGTTCATGAGTGTTTCAGGAACTGGAAATATTTCAGTACGTCTCAGGGGGATGGGGAATATGGGCAGGGAAGGGGCTGTTGACAAGGTGTCCAGAAACAAGTCCTAAATGGCCCCTTAAGCCATGCTAAGGAGTGTGGGCTTTGGGCAATGGGGAGCTATTGCAGATAAGAGCAGGGAAATGGCATACGCTGGTCAGCATCTTTTTTTTTTTTTTTTTTTTTTTTTTAGATGGAGTCTTGCTCTGTCACCAGGATAGAGTGCAGTGGCACGATCTCAGCTCACTGCAACCCCCACCTCCTGGGTTCAAGCAATTCTTCTGCCTGAGCTTCCCAAATAGCTGGGTCTACAGGTACATGCCAATACCCCCAGCTAATTTATGTATTTTTTTTATTTATTTATTTATTTTTTTTTTTACATCTTTTTTTTTTTTATTGTATTTTTAGTAGAGACGGGGTTTCACTACATCATCCAGGATGTTCTCCATTTCCTGATAGGTCAGCATCTTTAAAAGATCCCTTTATCTGGACATGGTGGTGTGCAGCTGTTGTCCCAAACTACAAAGGCTGAGGCAGGAGGATCCCTTGAGCCCAGAAATTCAAGGTGGCAGTGAGCTATGATCATACCACCTCACCCCAACTTGGGCAACAGAGCAAGACCTTGTCTCAAAAATAAAAAAATAAAAAATAAAAAACAAAAAACAACAAAAGAGATCCCTGCGGCAGTGGTGACCAAGCCAACTCCACATTCAACAGCAAGACTGTTATTAACACAATGAAACAGAAATTTTAAAAGAAAGAAAAAGAGCTTATGTGTAACAGGTCACAGATAAGCTTTTCAAACTGTCTAGATTCTTAAATTCAGGAGCGTGATTCAACAAGTCAGCCTTCTTACTCCTCTCCTTAATCCTGAAAGAGGTGCTTGTGGTTTAAATAACCCAGTTGGTTTCTGGCCCTCATTCTTGTTCCAGGAGCCTCACTGGTGTACTCTGAGGACAAAGGGGTTAGATTTTGTTTTCTTTTCTTTTTTTTTAAGCTGACTGAGGCTGAAGTGTTCACCCAAGACAAGCCAGAGAGGCAGGTGCAATCCACAGGGTGTTTGTATTAGATCTCAGCCACCGAGCTGCCCGTACTTCAAGGACACAGCAGGCGGGAAGCTGATCTGGGCTGTGTCTCCCAAGGGCTGACGTCTCCATTTAGGGAGTGCTCCTGAAGCTAATGGTCAGTGACAGCTCCATTTGAGAAACACAGAAACACTTAACAGGGAGCTGTGATCTGCCAGCCCCACCCCCCTGCCCAGGGTCCCCTCCCTGGCCCTTCCGCCGCCGTAAGCTGCTGATTAGCAGGGAAATCATGCTCCCTCTGTATCGTGCCCCCTTGGTGAACCCCTGTTCTTGCATCTCCTCTGTGCCATCTCACTTAAAGATTTCATTGTTCGCCAAGGCAGGAGGGAGCGGGGAGAGGGACAGGGAGCTTGTGGAGCTGCCATAAGCTGTTTCACTGTCTCCTACCACAGCCTCTGGGGAGGCCCAGGCGAAGCAACAGCCTTCTGGTGTGGATGGGAAATTGATGTTTTTTAAAGAAAAATGGTCCCCAAAGACACCCCGTGTTTCAGCTAATATGCTTCCTATGCCGGCTGGCTTGGGTTCCAACACGCAGGCCGAAGGAAAACACCCAGAGTTCTGCCTTCTAGCCACACCAGCATGCCATACCAGCAGTCCCTGCCACCAGGACCTCTTTATTCTCGGCCCCACCTTCCTTTTCTGTAGTCCTAGCCATCATCCCTCTCCTGTGGATGGCTGCGGCAGTCTCTCCCTGATGCCACGGCCACCAGTCTAGCTCCTGGAACCTCTGCAGTGCCCACACTGCAGCCTAGAGGACTCCTTGACATGTCTGCTGGAATCTCGAACTTATCATAAAGGAAAGCAAGTACTCAATTTCCCTCTCAAATAGGCTCTACTCCTCGTATTCCTCTCTCACTACATGGCTCAGGCCAAAAATGTCAGGGTCACCCACAGCTTCTCTCCTTCTCTCATACCCCTCACCCAATCCATCAATAAATCTTGTCAATTCTGAATTCAGAACATAGACCACATCTGAATGCATCTTTCCATGCCCTACCAATCACCTTCCTTCAAGCCCCCATCATTCTTACCTGGATTATTGTAACCACCTCCTCACTGCTGGCACTTTTTCCATTATTGTACCTTGCTCATTTAATCCGTCCTTGTACACCACACCAGTGATCCTGTTTAATAAATGTAAGTCAGGGCCAGGCTTGGTGACTCACACCTGGAATTCTAGCACTTTGGGAGGCTGAGGTGGGAGGATCACTTGAGGATAGGAGTTTGAGACCAGCCTGGGCAACATAGCAAGACCCACCACCACCACCCTGTGTCTACCAAAACAAAAATTATAAATTAGTCCTGCATGGTAGTGCACACCTGTGGTCATAGCTACTCATGAGGCTAAAGTGGGAGGATCTCTTGAGCCCAGGAGTTTGAGGCCGCAGTGAGCTGTGATCATGCCTCTGACTCAAGCTTGAGCAACAGAGCAAGACCATGTCTCTCTAAAAAAAAAAAAAAAAGAAATACTATAAAAACAAAACATAAGTCATCATATCATTCAGCACTCAACATTCTCCAGCAGTTTCTCATCGAGCTGAGATGAAAATCCACTGTCCTTACATGGCCATCAAGGAACGCTGCTTTGGCTCCTGGCCCACTCTGACCCCTTAATCACTCTACTCTGGCCATTCTGATCTCATTGCTGCCTGGTGACTCTGCCAGGTGAGCTCTGTCTCTGGGCCTTTGAGCTTGTGGTTCCTTCTGCCTGGAATGCCTTTCCTCCTGACATCCAAAGGGCACCCTCTCTCACTCCACTGAGGTCTTGCTCAAAGGCCATTTCCTCCAAGCTGAAAATGGCATCACTCTCGCTCCATCCCCTGGCCTGGCTTTCTTTTTCTGTTTCCTTTTCTTTCTTTCTTTCTTTTTTTTTTTTTTTGAGACTGGGTATCACTCTGTCACCCAGGCTGCAACCTCTGCCTCCTGGGCTCAAGCGATTCCCCCACTGCAGCCTCCTGAGTAGCTGGGACCACAGGTGTGCACCACTACACCAAGCTAATATTTGTATTTTTGGTAGGGACGGGGTTTCACTATGTTGCCCAGGCTGGTCTTGAACTGAGCTGGTGATCCACCAGCCTTGGCCTCCCAAAGTGCTGGGATTACACATGTGAGCCACCCCACCTGGCCTTGGCTTTATTTTTCTTAACATCACTTATCTCTATCCGGCACTAAAATATATATTTATATTTATAGTTACGTTCTTGTTTGTTTATTGTCTCTCTTCCCCAATAGAATGTAAGTTCCATGAAGCATGGATTTTTTTTTTTTTGAAAGAAAGGAAAAGAGAGGAAAGAAAGTGAGAGTGAAAGAAAGAAAAAAAAAGAATGTACGAGAGAAAGAAAGAGGAAGAAAAAGAGGGAGAGAGAACAGGATTCTTGTTCTACTGCCCAGGC
>CAUYLG010043523.1:0-42586 GCA_963573385.1 Cacajao melanocephalus
CTGGGCAGTAGAACAAGAATCCTGTTCTCTCTCCCTCTTTTTCTTCCTCTTTCTTTCTCTCGTACATTCTTTTTTTTTCTTTCTTTCACTCTCACTTTCTTTCCTCTCTTTTTCTTTCTTTCAAAAAAAAAAAAAAAAAAAGAAACCTGTTGTTAATCTGATAGATTTTCCTTTAGAGGTTATCTGATGCTTTTGCATCACAGCTCTAGAGATTCTTTCTTTCATCTAGACTTCAGATAACCTGACGACTATGTGCCTAGGCAATGATCTTTTTGTGATGAATTTTCCAGGTGTTCTTTGAGCTTCTTGCATTTGGATGTATAGATTATTCTCTCAAATATGTTTTCCAAATTTTTAGATTTTTCTTCTTCCTTGGGAATACCAATTATTCTTAGGTTTCGATGTTTAACATAGTCCCAAACTTCTTGGAGGCTTTGCTCATTTTAAAAAATTTCTTTTTCTTTTTCTTTAACGAATTGGGTTAGTTTGAAAGCCTTGTTGATGCTCTGAAGTTCTTTCTTCTGCTTGTTTCATTCTATTGCTGAGACTTTCCAGCACATTTTGAATTTCTCTAAGTGTGTCCTTGATTTCCAGAAGCTGTGATTGTTCTTTATTTATGCTTTCTGTTTCACTGAAGAATTTTTCCTTTCATATCCTGTATCATGTTTTTGATTTATTTAAGTTGGATTTCACATTTCTCTGGTGCCTCCTTGATTAGCTTAATAATCAGTCTTCTGAATTCTTTTTCTGGCAATTTGGAGATTTTGTTTGGGTTTGGATCCATTGCTGATAAGCTGGTATGATCTTTTGGGAGTGTTAAATAAGTTTGTTTTATCATATTACCAGAATTGTTTTTCTGGTTCCTTTTTGTTTGAGTAGACTGTGTCAGAGGGAAAATCTGGGACTCAAGGGCTGCTTTTCAGATTCTTTCATCCCAAGGGTGTTCCCTTGATGTGCTGTTCTCCCCCTTCCCCTAAGAATGGGGCTCCCTGAGACCAAACTGTAGTGATTGTTTTTGCTCCTCTGGGTCTAGCCACCCAGCAGAGCTACTGGGCTCCAGGTTAGTACTAAGGAGTGTCTGCAAAGAGTACTGCGATATAGTCCATCTTTAGGTCTTGCAGTTGTGGATACCAGCACCTGCTCTGGTGGAAGTAGCAGGGAAGTGAAATGGACCCTATGAGGGTTTTGGTTATGTTTGTGTTTAGTGCATTGGTTTTGTGTCAGTTGGCCTCTAGCCAGAAGGTGATGCTTTCAAGAGCACATCAGCTGTGATCCTATAGGGAGGATACAAACTTGTCCTAGGGATACCTGGTTAAGTATTCAGGTTTCACAGAAGATGGGCCGGACCATAGGGCTCCCAAAAGATTATGACCATTGTCTTTGGCTACCAGGGTGAATAAAGAAAGACCACCAGGTTAGGACAGAGATAGGTGTGTCTGACTCCAACCTCTCCTTGTGTGGGGCTTATTGTGGCTGCTGTATGGATGGGGGTGTGATTCCCAGTCTAATGAAGTTATATTCCCAGGGGGATTATCACTGCCTCTGCTGCATCATACAGGTCACCGGAGAAGTGGGGCAAAGCTGGCAGTCACTGGCCTCATCCTGCTCCCACACAGCCTGCAGTCTTGAAGGCTGGTCTTACTCCCACCATGCCCCCTCAGCAGCACTGAGTCTATTTCCAGGCAGCTGGTGACAGGCAGAGAACATGTCCCAGACCACCAGCCTCCCTGCTGAGAAAGCAACTCAACTCACAATTTTTTGACATCTCAGAGAGCCAGCAGCAGTGATCCTATTCCTTCAAAGGGTCTGTAGATTATCTCAGCTTTCCCGGTATGTTTCTGTGATAGATCTTGGAGCAAAAGTTCTCTATGTGAGTTTCCACATGCTGCTTTGTGCATCTGGGTGGGAGCTGCAAGCTAGTCTTCCCTCTTATCCACCATCATCCTCTGCAAATAAATAATTTTCAACTGGAATTTATTAGTAATCTGTTCCAGGCACTTAATACATATACACATATCGTCTAGTCTCAATGACCACATTATAGAGGAAGATGTTAAATAACTTGCCAGACTTCCCACAGCCAGACAGTGGCAGAGCTAGAATTGATACTAAGCAGAGAAAAGGCCCATGTTCAAAAACCTTATATTACTCTTTCTTTATTCTTGGTGTCCAATAAGTAATAACCAGTCTATTTGTTCTATAGTCTTAAATTAAAAAAGGATGTGATAGGAAAGGATAAATTATAATGGTATTATCCTACTTTGTTTTATGGTAAAGCAAATCAGTTACCAGAAGAGAGAAATTCACTACACACACGCACGCGTGCACGCGCACACACACACACACACATAAAATTGTGAAATTATATAAGTCTAATTTTGTTGTCAATATGCCCCTCCAAAGACTGAGCTGACTGTACTACACCTTCTCAGAGCTCCATCCAGGAAAGGATAAGAAGGTTCACATGCTTCTTTCTTTTTTTTTCTTTTCCTAAATGGCAAAAAGCCCAGACTTTTTTGTTACCATTCCATGGTAAACATTTGTCTCTCCAGTCACCCAAATTCATGATTCATTTGTTAGGGGTTTAGTGGGCACATTTTGGCTGTCAGCCTGCCATGTGCCCATGCCGGGCATTGAGTGAGTTCTGTATAGAGGAATTCTCTCCTTTTTGACCATACAAGAGCATGTGCATGGGCTTTCTAACCAGATGCAGCTTAGCAATGAGATAGGTATGCAACACAGGAAAGGCCTAAGGAGGCACCTCGCCCATGAATTACCACGGGTGCCACGCTCAGCATTGAGCACGGTCAGCCATGAACTACATTCATAGAGGAGGAGCACAGTAGCTGTACTGTTTTATCATGCCTCTTTATGTGTTAGATAGCACAGAGATGTGACTTCTTAAGGGACCATCACATTTGAAACACACGTGAGGCAAGTTCAGAACTGCTATATCATATGACAACTATGTGTTTACTTTGTTTCATAATGATTCATAATGGTCTTTTGAGCATTATGAATCCGGCTATGCAGCCTCATTTTTTACATCATTTAAAAATGAGACTTTTGGCAACGCCAATTCTAAAAATGTAAATAAAACATCTGCACTGATGCCCTCTCACCCAACCTTGTTGGAGTTCAATCTTTTGCCTTCAAGAAATCATTGTACAAAACAAACAACCGTAAAACTTGAAGAATATCTGAGAATGTAAGTGTAGAGGAAGTAAAGAGGCAAAGGATCAGTTAAAGCCACATCTTTTCTTTCTATTAGGTTAGTGCTTTCTCTAATACTTTCTATGTTTCTTATTTCATTCATTCTTTTAATGTATAATTATTGTGTGCTTTCTATGTGCAAGGCATTGTAGTAGGAACAAGAAGGGAGGAGGTAATTTTGAGGCACAGAGTAGTCTGAGGGGTAGACTGCTGCTGGGAAATGTGCTAATAAGCATAATTTAAGTTAGTAAATGAACATAATCTACCCAACTAACAGCAATATTTAAGTGAAAGAGAAAGAAATATAAAGAAGTAATAAAATTCCCGTGTATATGGCCTATGCCAAATTTTATCCAAAGCCAGCCCCATAGCTGGAAAGAAGAAATAAATAAGTGTTCAGAAGTAAATAAGTGTTCTCTGCCTCCTTCCTTCCTGATCTCAGAGTTCTGTCTCAAGCTTAATAACCACAATTTAACTTAATTACACATTCAATAGGTTTCAGGTAGGGAGAGGCTATAATTTTAAAATATTTTCTATCAGAAATTATGTGTTAAAAGCCAAACTGTTTACAAGCAAATTTTGAGACCTATGTGCACCTACATGGAATCATGTTCTTTCCCTTTCATAGGACTTAACACATCATATACTATATTTGTAATTATGTAATTATATAGAGCTTAGCTAACAGTGTAAAGGTAGGCTGAATATGTAGCAAAATTTCCTTCTTCACAGTTAAAAGTTCAAGATCTATTTATGGCCACTGTATTAGTCCATTTTCATACTGCTGATAAAGACATACCCGACACTGGGAAGAAAAAAAGGTTACATTGGACTTACAGTTTCACATGGCCAGGGAAGCCTCAGAATCATGTCTTTTAAGAAAGACACTTCTTAAATGGTGGTGGCAAGAGAAAACGAGGAAGATGCAAAAGCAGAAACCCCTGATAAAACCATCAGATCTCATGAGACTTATTCACTACCACAAGAACAGTATGGGGGAAACCACCCACGTAATTCTAATTATCTCCCACTGGGTCCATCCTACAACACATAGGAATTATGGGAGTACAATTCAAGATAAGATTTGGGTGGGTACACAGAGCAAAACCATATCATTCCACCCTGACCCCTCCAAATCTCATGTTCTCACATTTCAAAACCAATCATGCCTTCCTAACAGTCTCCTAAAGTCTTACCTTATTTCAGCATTAACCCAAAAGTCCACAGTCCAAAGTCTCATCCGAGACAAGTCAAGTCCTTTCCACCTATCAGCTTGTAAAATCAAAAGCAAGCTAGTTACTTCCTAGACACAATGGGAATACAGGTATTGGATAAAATACAGCCATTCCAAATGGGAGAAATTGGCCAAAACAAAGTGGTTACAGGTCCTCTGCAAGTCTGAAATCCAGTGAGGCAGTCAAAATCTAAACCTCCAAAATGATTTCCTTTTACCCCATGTCTCACATTTAGGTCACGCTGATACAAGAGGTGGGTTCCTATAGTCTTGGGCAGCTCTGGCCCTGTGGGTTTTACAGGGTGGTGTTGAGTGTCTGCAGCTTTCCCAGGCACATGGTGCAAGCTGTCAGTAGATCTACCATTCTGGGGTCTGGAGGACAATGGCCCTCTTCTCACAGCTCCACTAGGTGGTGCCCTGAATAGGGACTCTGTGTGGGGACTCCAACCCCACATTTCCCTTCCACACTGCCTTAGCAAAGGTTCTCCATGAGAGCCCCACCCCTGCAGCAAACTTTTGCCTGGGCATCCAGGTGTTTCCATACATCTTCGGAAATCTAGGCAGATGTTCCCAAATGTCAATTCTTGACTTCTGTGCACCTACACGTTCAATACTACATGGAAGCTGCCAAGGTTTGGAGCTTGCACCCTCTGAAACCATGGGCCAAGCTGTACCTTGGCCCCTTTCAGCAATGGCTGAAACAGCTAGGATGCAAGACCCCAAGTCCCTAGGCTGCACACAGCATGAGGACCCTAGGCCTGGCTCATGAAACCATTTCTTCCTCCTAGGCTTCTGGGTTTGTGATGGGAGGGGCTGCCATGAAGACCTATAACACGCCCTGTAGACATTTTCCCCATTGTCTTGGGATTAACATTTGGCTCCTTGCTACTTATGCAAATTTCTTGACTTTCTCCTTAAAAAAAAAAGTTTTTCTTTTCTACTGCATCTTCAGGCTGCAAATTTTCTAAACTTTTATGCTCTGTTTCTCTTTTAAAATGGAATGCTTTTAACAGCACCTAAGTCACTTTTTTTTTTTTTTGAGACAGAGTCTCACTCTGTTGTCCAGTCTGTAGTGCAGTGGTATGATCTTGGTTCATTATAACCTTTGCCTCCCAGTATAAGATTCTCCTGCCTCAGCCTCCCAAGTAGCTGGGAATACAGGCATGTGCAACCACACCTGGTTAATTTTTGTATTTTTAATAGAGACAGGGTTTCACCATGTTGGCCAGGCTGGTCCCAAACTCCTGACCTCAAGTGATTCACCTGCCTTAGCCTCCCAAAGTGCTGAGATTACAGGCATGAGCCACTGTGCCTGGCCCCAAGTCACATTTTGAATGCTTTGCTGCTTAGAAATTTCTCCCACCAGGTACCCTAAATCATCTCTCTCAAGTTCAAAGTTCCACAAATCTTTAGGACAGGGGCAAAATGCCCCCAGTCTCTTTGCTAAAACATAAGAGTCACCTTTGCTCCAGATCCCAATAAGTTCCTTATCTTCATCTGAGATCACCTCACCCTGGATCTTATTATCAATATCGCTATCAAGCTTTAAGTCAAAGCCATTCAACAAGTCTCTAGGAAGTTCCAAACTTTTCCATATTTTCCTGTCTTCTTCTGAGCTCTCCAGACTGTTCTAACCTCTGCCTGTTACACAGTTCCAAAGTCACTTCCACATTTTTGGGTATCTTTTCAGCAACACCCCACTCTACTGGTACCAATTTACTGTATTAGTCCATTTTCATGCTGCTGTTAAAGACATACCTGAGATTGGGAAGAAAAAGAGGTTTAATTAGACTTACAGTTTCACATGGCTAGGGAGGCCTCAGAAATGTGGCAGGAGGTGAAAGGCACTTCTTACATGGGGGCAGCAAGAGAAAATGAGGAAGATGCAAACGTGGAAAGCCCTGATGAAACCATCAGATCTCATGAGACTTATTCACTACCACGAACAGTATGGGGGAAACTGCCCCCATGATTCAAATTATCTCCCACCAGGTCCCTCCTATAACACATGGGAATTATGGGAATACAATTCAAGATGAGATTTGGGCGGTACACAGAGCCAAACCATATCAACCACTATCTACTTATTATGGATACAAAACTTTTTTTTTTTGGTGGATTTCTAGTATGAAAACTTTTTAAATCCTAAACATTTATCAATAATACATTAATTATAACTTAAAGTATTTTCTCCTTGAAGTTAAATTTGTGGTAGAATTCTTAAACTTTAAAAACTTAGAATTCATAATCCCTTCTTAGGTGAAGTTTTTGAAGCAGTGAAAGAAAGGATTTTTTTTTTTTTTTTTTTGGATTCTGTACCAAGATCATTTCAACACTACATACTTACATTCTTGTGAGTAATTTTAAATAATTTTCTGAGAGATCAGCTCAGTTACTGAACAAAATTTAACAAAAAAATCTATTAGATCTGAAGTTGCTATGCTTAGGCGCAGGTACATTCTTACATTGTTTTTCTTCTCCAAAATTTTTCAGATCCAAACACCATATCAGAGTTAATTGCTTTTCAGGGCTTATATTTAGAGACATTTTAGTAAAAGTCAAGAGACTTCATCCTGTGTTTTTATGGGACTTGAATCTAAAGAAATGAATCAGAGTGGTTGTTAAATCTAAATTAATATTGTTGAGATTCCATTGGCAACACAACTGCGGATTTGGAATATCTGTTGTGACTTTAGTACACTTTAGTCATGAAGATTGAGTGCAAAATATTATAACATTTCATAAAATTTTGAAAAGTTCATTTTGGGTCACGAATGTGGTCCCACTTGTATTTCTCTAGTTACGTGTTTAACAGTAGAGTAAATGTCCAGTATGACTGACATTCTGGGAAAAAGAATTAACTAAGAGGTTTTGCAAGTTTTATGAATAGAAAAATCACAAGAGAATCCAGATAGCCCCAAAAAGCTATTAACAGTTTATTGTGGTAGAAATCCCTGCTCTTTAAGGAGTACTTACAGAATAATCATTCAGAGAAAGGAGAATTTTGACTATGCCACTTCATAACTCAGAACTTGTGATTTTATGCAAAATACTTCAACATTCTGGGCCTTGGTGTCCACATATGTAAAATGAGAGAATTGATATCATATAGAGTTATTATAAGGACTAAATGAAATCAAGAAAAAAAGTGGCTGAGACACTGCAGCTTTGCAATAAATGGGAGCTGTATAGCTGTATATTCCAGGACAGTAAATGCTGAACAATAATGAGTAAGTAAATCACAACAATCTTGTAAATCCTGGGCCCAAATCCTAGAGAACTTGTGAAAAAGCAATGCCTTTTCATTGACTCGTATGTGTTTTGTGTAGGAAACATGTTTCTGATGTATGAGAGACCGAAATTCAATTCTCTATTTTCTTTCACTTAGGAGACATCAGAGTGTCATGCTCTCAATGTTGCTCTTCTTAATGCTTATTTGAAGAGTTGAGTCTATGCTACTTAAGAATTTATGATTGGTAGTGGGAATTAATCATATAAACTAGCCCCTACACATGTGTTAGCTAATGCTTTACCTTTGTTTAGGCTAGAAATGCCTTAACTTTATTAAAAACCTACCTCTTAAAAAGGTACTGAGAAATTACAGTGTTGAAAATTTTAGGAAAGACTGCCGGGGGTGATTTGGGGAGATGTCCTATAAATTATCTTTGCAGAATTCTGGGTACCCTTCTGCACAGAGGGCCAGCTTCTCTGCTGTTTCACATTCCTCTTCAGGTAAAAGGGGGACTGTGCTGTTTAAACATAGAAGCCTATATGACATAATTTATCCATATAAGCATAATATGATTTATCAACAAAAAATAATTCAAAAGACAATATAGAAAAGCAATGTACACAAATAAATTCACAACAGTATTTTTTATAGCAATGTTAGAAATAACCTAATCACTCACAAGGCAGAAATGACTGGATAATTATCAAATTAAGTCAATGAAATATTATGTAATTGCTAAAGTAGTAATTATGAACGTAACAGTGTCATAATATAATGTTAATTAAATAAGACAGAGCAAAAATTATATTTCCTTATCATTACAACTTCAGAAAATATGTAAGCATGGATAAATCCTGGAAGTAAAAACTGAAAATCATATATGATGGTGAAAATTGTGTATATTTGCCCTTTTATAAAAAATTTTCTGCACTGACATAATTATGCTGGTACAAAAGAAATAAATATAGAGTAAGAAATAAAAAATGGAATGTAATCTGCAAGATGTATAGCACTATATAAAATATGTTTATGTGTTATTCTGTATTTAAAAGTTTAACTTGAGACTATTTAATAATTATAAGAATAGTTCAATACACATAGTCATGTTTGTTTCTCAGTTAGTATATCTAAAAAAAACAGAATAAGTGACTTGTAGAAGACACAAATTATTGCCTCAACTGAGCCACTAATGACAATTTAACTGAAGATAGTTTATTTGTCTGAAATTGAATTTTAATTGTAAAACTCAGGAGTTGACTGGAAGGTTTTTTTCAGGTATGTGTCCAGTCTAAAGTTTTTTGATTCCAAGCCTACAGCTTTTTATCCAAGCTTTATGTAATGTTTACACCCTTTATTTCAGGCATTATCCTAATAGTAATACTAATTACTACTACTGTATTTATTAGGACATCTGCTGAAAATGTGACTTAATCTTAAATGATTACAAGTTATATCCACTATTTAAAATTTCTTCTCAGCTCCCTATCAATCTTAAGAATTTTATCTTTGGAGCTACCTAAAGGAAAAATTATGTATATATATATGGTAACTCTATCTGAAAATGAAAACTAGAGTGTATTTTTTATACATGCTTTTTTCTTTATAAACCTTTCCAACTAAAAAAGTTTATGCACAATTTCAATTTTGCAATTTAATTAGATCATAGCATTTTAAGATACAAATTTTTATAAAAATATAATTGGATAAGGTATAATTTTTTATTAACTGACAACTAACTAATTAAAAATTGGTAAGTAAGAATTTGAAGTGATCAAATTACTTTGTTATGACTATAAAACAAACTACCAAGGGTATTTAAAAATAAGCTCCAGCAAGGAACTTCAAAGAATCTCTTAAACAAAACATATTTTAATTCTTACCTCCCCCTTACAACTAGCTAGAATAATTACAAATGAACTATAAATTAAGCCATCGGGAGGCAGCTTGCTTTTTGATATTTTCAGTGTCAGGAAGGAAACGAATTGCCTTCAATCAAGGACTGGTAATTACCACAATTCAGGAGCTCACCACCTACAGGAAATGAAAAGACAGAACATAAAGTCTGTTACAGCAGCTTAAGTTGCTTTGATCTTCAGCAAACTCCATTTGCTGCAGTATCCTGGCATTCTCCACTTTACTGGATGTGAGGGTCCATAATGGACACAGCATGTTACTGACTGATTTCAGTGAGGAAACCGCCTCTTTCTTATTTTCATGTTTGTCAAGAAGCTCTTTCTCCTAGAGATAAACTCATTAAACTTTATCTGATATAGCGTGAAGTAAAACAGTCAATTTGACGACACAGACAAGTTTGAATGAGCTACATAAACATTTAGGCTTTGTTGGACCAACTCAATTTTATTATAAAATCTCTCCTCAAACACATTACAGTGTGCCTCCAAAGTCACTTGTCCAATAAATGCCTATTTATTTTTTACCTCTATATTTACTTGTACCAGTACCTAGAAATTTGTAAGCCACAAGAGAAGGCAAATCACAACATATTCAGCACCAGAAACCCCAAATTTTAAAATTCCATGGGCTTTGAGGTTTGAATATTTAGCACAAGTTGTGGTTCAGATGAAAGACATTCTAGTCAAAGAGTTTATTATTTTAGATGTTTTATTTCCTGTGTAATATTTGTGATGTGGCATTTCTGGAAATATATGGTCAGGGAAGGTACAGAGAGCAACATTTTCATGAGAGCTGGTAGAGAGCTTGGAGAGAGAGAGATACAGTAACCGGTAAAATATACTCTTCCTATAACCCCTGTTTGCTACTCACACAAGGACCCATCTCTTGGGATAGGCTGACAAAGCGTGTTTGAGGTGTGTCTGTTCATTAATCCAACATTTAATAACTCTCTCCTATGTACCAGGTACTGTACAAAGCACTATATCTGGCAATGACTACCAAGGCAGTCTCTAATAGGAGCAAATACTCATTTAAAAGCCTTCAGCCAACATGACGAAATCCCATCGCAATTAAAATTACGAAAATTAGCTGGGCATGGTGGCACATGCTTGTAATCCCAGCTACTCAGGAGGCTGAGACAGGAGAATCACTTGAGACAGGAGAATGGCTTGAACATGGGAGGTGGAGGTTGCAGTGAGCTGAGATCGGGTCACTGCACTCCAGCCTGGGCGACAGAGCAAACTCCCTCTCAAAAAAATAAAAAATAAATAAATAAAGCCATCAGCCTAAAATAACTCCTTTTGTTTTTGTCCACTGGTCATTCTATGTAACCCATTTAGAATCTGGCTTTTAAACTAAGATAATTAAAATGAGATTGAGAAAATATTAAGACTCGTAGGAGAAAAATGTTAGCAAGAACTTTAGGTTTATTTACTGAATTTGTCTCATGAAATACTATTCAGTGACATTTCACTAAACTGAAGTAGCTACAATTATTTACTTCTAATTGGAAAAAAAAATGTTTCATGTAGCTTGACTAGGGTATGGAAACAAGGGGAAAATGAGAGTTACTTAGCTGCTATGGTTTGACTGTGTCCCCTAAAGTTCATGTGTTGGAAACTGAATTTCTCAGTGCAACAGTGGTGAGAGATGGAACCTTTAGGAGGTGATTAGATCATGAAGGCTTTGCCCTGGATTAATGCTGTTATCACAGGAATGGATTAATTATCATGGGAGCAGTTTCCCGATAAAAGTGATTTCAACTCACTCTTGCCTTCTCATGCTTTCTTACCCTTCCACCTTCTGCCATGGGAAGATGCAACACAAAAGCTGTCTCCAGATACCAGCACCTTAATGTTGGATTTCTCAGCCTCCCGAACTATAGGAAATAAATCTCTGTTCTTTATAAATTATCCAGATTCAGGTATCCTGTTATAGTAGCACAAAATGGACTATGGCAGAAAACTGGTACCTAGGAGTAGCACCATTGTTATAACAAATACCTAAAAATGGAAGCCACTCTGGCACTGGGTAATGGGTAGAGTATGGAAGAATTTAGAGAAGCAGGCTACAGAAAGCCTAAATTGCTGTGTGTTACTCCAGAATGGTAAGAAATAAATCTCTGTTCTTTATAAATTGCCCAGACTCACAGCACAAAACAAATTAAGATATTAACATTTGCCCCATTCTTGGAATTCATTTTCTTCCATTTTTCCTTTTAATTAAATGAATGCCAGCATCTAAGCAATGTGCACCTTTTGACCATAATCTTTCTACTTGACCAGAAGCTTAGATGTGGAAAATGCAAGAATTATGCACATTTCTGATGAGTTTTACTTCTGAGAAATTTCCGCAAGGTTTTCCTTATCTGCTCCAGTAAACCTGTGGTTTCATTTACAGACCTAGAATTTGAGATCCAGCTTCTAAACTTCAAAGGTGACTTTTCAACACATTTGTTTATAGACTCAGTATTAACTTTTTGAGTTCTAGAATAGGATTTTAGAGCTCACTTTCATAAAAGTCTATATAGTCAATTCCACTCATTTATGCTAAGGATGTGAGACTGTTTCTGGATTGCACAATATGTTTCTGTGGAAATCGAATGGAAATCGAGGTTTTCTGACTCCTATCAGTGTTCTTTCTGCCACATCTTCTTATTCTGGCTTTAATATATAATATTTGAATAAATAATCCTGGAGTTTTAAATAAATAGTTCTGCTAATAACCAGCAAAATCAAACTTGGACCTCTGAGAGTGAATTCTATTAAGGAGCTGTAATCCCTAACAAATCAAGGCAATGAGAGAAAGAAAACAAGAGGTCTCTCAGTCTCTCTTGATCCCAGTCACTTCTTAAGAAAGATAATTCTTTACCTGGGCTTGTCTCTTCTAAAGTCCAGTGCTTCCTTGTGGGATTTTTTTTTTTATAATGCTGGATTGCGTATTAAAGAAAATGATCTGAGAAACAGGTCAGAAATTAACTCCTGGTGTTGTCATGGTTTTTAAAAATAGCACCCTTGAATTTGGTTGCAGAACATACATTTTATATTATTCTAATTATGTGAAATTCCAAAGTCATTTTGGTAACAGTAACTACTCTAACCTGTTATTAAACTCAAGGTTTTTTTTAAGAAATAAAAATTGCTTGGTAAGAACTGTAACATTTAAAAAAAACTGTTAATGAATCAGACCAACAAAGCCTAGACAAATGAATCTGTATCTTTATTCACTGTTCAAGTATTATTTCCTCTTTAAAAATGAATACATTCCCTGGAACTTAAAAGTTGAAGAAAATAAATGAATGCATCTTTAATCTTTTATGATTACAGATATAATGGAAAAATTGTTTCTGCCTGAAAAACCTACTTTATAAATAATTAAAGATTAATGACATTATTTAGATTTAGAGACATTGATAAATGTCTCTAAAATTGCATTTCCCAGGCTGTATCTATTTAGCTCCCAATTCTTTTGTTAACATAATCAATTCATGGGAAAGAAACTGAAGCTTTTTCAATTACATGCTAATATATGGCCATCAGTTTTAAGGGATTTTGAAAAGTCCACAATGGTAAAAATAGAGTAGGAAAAATTTTAGTGAAGAAATAATAAAATAAATTAGCTGAACAATTAGGCTCTCTTTATTTATTTGGAGGAACTATTTAGAAGTATGTGCTGATTCTTACATTCTCATACTTCAAGATGAGATCATGTTGGCATGGACTATTTGGGCCCTCATTCTTGTCCACATTGTTTTGGCAAGCTTTAAGCAGATGGCTCTGTAATATGGTAATACCTTCTCTTTGGATAACTCTGCATTTCAAAGCAACCCATAGACATTACACTTTTAATTATAGGAGGCCTTGAGGGACAAAGTAAAAGCAGAATGAATTTCATCATGGGAATATACACAGCAAGACATTAACATCTACAGTTAAATATGTCAGCATCAAATTTCTTGCTGCACCACCCACCATTTCACACAGTTCAACTAGCTGACTCTTTCATAACTTTGAGGTTAATCAGAATAAATTAATGATTCATCACTATTAAAGATACACTTCTTCACTAGGGTAACATGACCCTTCTGAGTACTTCTGGAGGAAATGTATATGAAGTGCTCGTTGTTTTTTTCACTAAGTCTATATATAATAATTTATGTACTCAGAGAAGACATAAAGTTTTCAGTATTCTGGTTTACCACTTGCCAGGCAAAGGAAACTGTAAATAAACGTTTCACCACATATTTATGTGAAAAAAATTAATTGATGAATGCACTGTGTTATGATTCTTAACAATAATGAATTATAGTTTTACTCATATAGTAGGATGAAGCATTCAAGATTTGATTCTAGCATTTCTGTCTATGTGTTCTTAATTTATCCAACGGAAATATCAAAGGAAAGGCTTTTGGGGGGGCCTTCTTTGAGTTCAGAAGTCTCACACTCATACATAATATCTTTCACTTCTGTCAGGTGACGTAATGGTAAGACTGTGTTTAAGATCATCAGATGACATATTGAATGTAAATGTAATGTGCTCATGGTGAAGCTAAACACTCATTTAATTGACTTGGAGAAAACAAATTCAGCAAGAGTCAAAATCCCGAATAAGAGGTCCATGTTTTCAAGGCTTATTTTAATAGTATTAACTACCTCAGTAAATTATTTTCCTTTGCTTTGCTCTATTCACTTAAAAATATTTAATGGTTTTATTGAACTATATTTTACGTATTATAAAATTCACCCACCGAAAATATGCAACTTGATGATTTTTAGTAAAATTTACAATTGTGCAAATATGATAGATTCCATTTTAGGTAACTTCTGTCATTCTTAAAAGATCTTTAATGTCCATTTTCAGTGAAATCTGCTCCCACCGCCAGTCCCAGGAAACACTGATGTAATTTTCGACTACTTATTTTTTGCTTTTTCTAGAAATTTCATATAAAAGGTGTGGTATACAAAATGAAATCCCCTGTACTTGTGAATACGTTATACCACATTGAAAAGGGGACTTTGCCAATGTAAATAAGACTTACAAATGGGGAGATTATCCAGGAATATCTGGGTAGGCTCAATCTAATCACTTCAGCCCTCAAAATCACAGAACCTTTCTCAGCTGGGTAAAAGAGATACAATAATGGAAGGAGAGTCAGAGAGATGCAATGCAAGAAGGACTCAGTGTGCCATTGATGGTTTTGAAGATGAGGGAAGGGAGCCATGAGTCAACAAATGGAGGGGACCTTTAGAAGGGAACAGTCAGAGATATAGATTACCCTCTAGAGCCATCAGAAAGAAACACAGCCCTGTCAGTTTAGTTTAGTGAGACCCATGTCAGGCTTATGGCCTCTAAAACAATAAGATAATACATTTGTGTTGTTTTATGTCATTAAGTTTGTAGGAATTATTATGATAGCGATAGAAACTCATAGAAATGGCTTCTGTCACTTAGTATGATTTTTAGATGCATTCATTTTGTAGCATGGATCATTCCTTTTTATTGCTGAGTATCATTCCATTGTACTGATACCACAGCTTGTTTTTCCAATCACCTAGTGATGGACATTTGGTCATTTCCAGTTTTAGGCTATTATAAGTGAGGCTTTTATAAACATTTATATACAAATCTTTATGTGAATATGTGAATATATGATTTTATTTCTCTTGGATAAATACCTAAGATTAGAATTGCTGAGTCATATGGTAAGTGGATGCTTAACTTTTAAAACCTCCCAAACTGTTCTTCAAAATGGTTGTGCCATTTTACCTCCCAACGATAGTGTATAAAGGTTCCAGTTTCTCAAAATATTTGCCAGCACTTGGTATGATCAGTCTTTTTGATTATAGTCATTCTAGTAGGTATATAATATCTCATTGTGATTTTAATTTGCACTAATGACTGATGATGTTAAGCATGTCTTCATTTGGTGTTTTTATTTTTTTTTTAGCCATACATATATCTTCTTTAGTGAAGTACCTATTGAAATATTTTGCCCATTTTCTTGTTATTTGTCATCTTATCATTGAGCTTCAAAAGTTCTTTATGTATTCTGTTCAGTAGCCAGATGGCCTTGCCTTCTAGCCTTCACACCCTTGAGCAGTGCCTGCCTCACTGCTCCAGAACTGGTCTGACCAACAGAGCCAAACAACATGGCAGAAATGATGGTATATCACTTCCAAGGTTAGGTTGTAAGAGACTGTTTTCCATCTCAGCTTTTCTCTCTCCCCCTCCAAATCCCTTTGTATCATTCACTGTGGAGAATCCAGCTGCCCTGTCATGAGGACAATCAGATGGCCTATAAAGGGGCTCTGGGACTGGGAACTGAGGTATTTTTCCCACAGCCAATAAGGAACCAAGGTCTGCCAACAACCATGTGAGTGAACATGGAAGCACATTTTCTACGTCCTGATGACTGTGGCTTTGGCCGACAGCCTGTCTTGAGACACCCTGAGCCAGCACCACTCAGCTAAGCCACTTCCAGATTGCTGCCCCTCAAAACTATATGGCTTGTTGTTTTGAGATGCTAAATATTAGAGTAATTCAGCAATAGATAATAATCATATTCTGGATACAAATGTTTGTTATATGTATGAATTGCAAATATATTTCTCACTTTGTGGTTTGTTTTTCCATTTTTGAAATGGTATCTTTTGAATGCCATCAGTTTTCAATTTCGATGAAGTCAAATTCACCAATTTTTATTTTGTGAATCAGGCTTTCAGAATCATGTCTAAGAAATTCTTGCCTAAGGACACATATTG
This sequence comes from Cacajao melanocephalus, assembly GCA_963573385.1. NCBI lineage: Eukaryota > Metazoa > Chordata > Mammalia > Primates > Pitheciidae > Cacajao > Cacajao melanocephalus. The sequence continues at coordinate 16,355 of CAUYLG010043523.1, forward strand.
TTTATTGGATGTTTTCTTAAAATTTGGATAGTTTTAATTTTTCTACTTATGTCTAGGATCCATGTTTATTTAAATTTGTAGATGGTATAAAGTTAAGTATCTAACGGTTTTGTTTTGGTTTGGCTTTGCATATAGCTATCCATTTGTTCTAACACCACTTGTGGTAAAGATTTTTGTATTCTCCTTAGATTGCCTAGGCATCTTTGTTAAAAATCAATTTATTGTAAATGTCTGGGTTTGTTACAGGGTTCTTTATCCTATTCTATTGATCTGCATATCTACTATTATATTGATGTCATACTGTGTTGATTAATGTAAGTTTCTTTAAAATTTGAAATCGCTTAAGTCCTCCAATTTTATGCTTCTTTTTCAAAATGTGAATTGGAATCATGACTGTGAATAACAAACTCTTCTTTCAACAGCATAATAATATTTTTGAAATAAATAAAACAGATCAATCCATCTTGATAAAAATTAAGATATCCAAAATGGTTTCAGAAGTTTTCACCATAGTAAAAAAAAAAAATACAAACTTTATGTAAATAACTATTATTCACCTATTATTTTCTCAATGGCTACATTTCATAATCTTAGGATTCATTAACAACAAAAGCAATATCCAATATAAAAAAATCAGTGATGTCTTTTGAAAAGATTATTAACTATTTATTGATAGCATGTAATTTAAACATCATGTACAGACTTAAATACTTTGTCCTTACTGACACTCAAAGAATATAGGAAATCTGGACATTTAATTTTTTACCACCTCTTTTCTCTCATGAGAAAACACAATAAAGATTTTCTTGTTTTAATTTCTGCTCCTGTTGTATCAATGCTATTAGTCTAAGAAGAATCATTTAAAAGTTTGATTAAGTGAAATATTTTAGAATTATTAGCTGGTACACTCATTTTGGACAGTCTGTATAAACAGGATGATGACCTCTGGAACTGGATCTCTGTCATTACTAGACAATTCAAAAATGAATGAAAATGTCATAATCTGAAATGTCCTGTTTTCTTCTGAGTCTGACAAGAGTCAACAAGGCACATTTGATATTTAGCATAATTACAATAATTTTTTTGCAAAAAGTAATTTAGAAAAATGTCATTGAACATAAAATAATATTCTTTGTCTCATATTAACTGGTTTAGTAGTTCTCCCTAAATCTTTATGGAAGTGAATTTGGAAAGGTCTTTCATTGTCATTTTACATTTGAGTTGGGTTGTGTAAATATGTGGAAGGATATCTGGATATCATCAGTGAATTTGGGGTTAGGGCTAATCCAGAGTTCTATTTGGCATGTATTGTCATATCTTATTAAAATTCAATAAAATAGGTAGCCTATATAGAGGTATTACTTATATAAATTATGACCCCAAAAATGATTAGAATATGTTAAACCACACATGTAACAGGGTAAGAGGTAAATTACTGAAAATTACTTTTCCTATGAGAGCTAATGCTAAACTTTAGTTTTTGCTGTTATGTCTGCTATTAGATGAAGTGTGTCTGAATATGCCACCCAGAGTGCAGGCAGAAGTTTCTATGTTTGAAATTTTTAAAAATAAATAAAGCTAGGTTTATTTCATGAAATAAAAATTTTTTGAATATCATTTAATGAAATAAAAATGGTAAATAACAAAACACAGTGATTTCAATGCTGAGATCTGTGTACAACAGACAAAGATCCCATTTCTGACTGAGACATCAGTATGCTTTCAGGAAGCAGTAATTGCCATCAAAACATTAAATTCAGATACCCTGAACTCTTCATTGACTGATTTGTTACTCAGCCCTCTGCATTTGTGTTGATCCAAACTTTTATGATACATGCATTTGTAAAAATTGAAGTCCTGTCATTTGTTACTTTATTTTTCTGTATTTATATATTTTAAATTTTATTAAGAAAACAGGTATCATGAACAAAAAGTTAAACTATTTTTCAGCACTTATCTGTTGGTCATGAGAATTTAGAAACAAAATCCTCATAATGCTGTTAGTAGTATATTATTCCAAAAAAATGTTTGGAGAATAATTCATGTATTTCAAATATTTTAAGATTACTTTTGTACTGTTTATCAAAAACTGCTTATTATTTTCTAGTTTTCAGTTTTGGTTTCGTTTTGCTTTTCCTTGGAGAGTACAAATGTCAATTGAGTTAAACTTCTCTGTATATTATTTCAAAGTATTAAAAATAGTACTCAGTGACAATTTTTTGTTCAAGACACTATAAAAAATTGCCAATATTATGCAAAAATAAGGTTGTTTTTATTAGTACTATTCCTATTTACTACTTAAATTGGATCACCTTTAAATGGTCCCACTTAAACTGATTTCTCAGTCAGTCATTATTTTATGTTAAACTAATCTTTTTTCTTTTTCAAGTGTTATACTTCAAGTTTATAAATTTGTGTACAACTCAGCAGCTGGAAGAGTAATACAGGAAGAAGATTATTTTCCACTAAGTAAAATATAGCACACAAAATGTTAGAATAGGAGAGTTTAAGTGGTTAGGAGAATTGTGATAAGCCTTCTATATCTCTCTATGTCCAAAAAAAATTAGAATTTTTTTTAAGAACTCTACCATATACAGCATATTTTCACTTGCATTTACAAAGGATGGGGGATTTTTTTTACTTTTAAAAAGGAAAGCATGGAGAGAGATAGTATCTAGCTTTGTGACACTATATTCTGCTTTTGCATGGTTAGACTATTTTTTTAATATTTTATAAAGTGCATTGTAACAATCATTTGATGGTGGGAGTCACAGGAGGCCATATCTAGCCATAATGAAGTGCTATCTAAACAGACTGAGTTTCTACTTTATGAAATCAGAAGCTTTTTTGGTAAGTGGCAAATTTCTTTATACATTTGATCTTATTGTGAGTAAAGGTTTGCAGATTATGTTATAGTTCGTTGCAGTTCCCAGTAGTTTCCAGTCTTTTCTTTCTAAGTCACATTAAATATGTATCATTAGAATGGAAATATGCACAGTTATCATAATAAAAGCTAGGATGCCAGGTGTGGTGGCTCACACCTGTAATCTCAGCACTTTCGGAGGCTGACGCTGTGGATCACCTGAGGTCAAGAGTTCAAGACCAGACTGACCAACATGGTGAAACCCCATCTCTACTAAAATACAAAAAACAATTAGCCAGGCCTGGTGGTGCATGCCTGTAGTCCCAGTTGGGGGCCTGAGGCAGGAGAATCCCTTGAACCTGGGAGGCAGAGGTTGTAGTGAGCTGAGATCGAGCCATTGCACTCCAGCCTGGGCAACAAGAACGAAACTCTGTCTCAAAAAAATAAAATAAAGTAAAAATTAAAATAAAAAAATTAAAGCTAGGAAGTTATCTTGGCAAAAGAGAAATTATTAATAAATATAACCCTTTTTTTTTGTTTGTTGCCTATGGTGACATTCTTAGATTTCAATAGAAATGAGAAATGAAAATAAGTAGTCATTTCACAATTTAATGGTTCAGACTATGACAAGTTCTAGAAATAAAATTTCCTACTGTCAATGATCTCTGCCTACCTTGCCTAGTTAACATGATAAGGAACATCACTTCTGGTAATCCAGTCAGATGCCGTATGCAGTGTGACTGGCTGAATGCAAGCAGACACTTTTTCCTGTGACTCATAAGACATTGGCTTCGTCTTAGTCTTGCCTGGCATCCTGATAAGTCTATATGACACAACTTTTACTGTGCTTTTCCAGCTCATTCTTTTCTCAAATAATGGACTTAAAAGGCAGCACTAATATTCCCAAATGCTTTTACTAGACTTCTTCAGAATATAAGGAGTACTGTAGATAATACCAGTAAGTATTATTTTATTGGTTTCTTAAAATAGTTTTTGAGTTTCTGTTTTGATTTTTTTTTAACTATCACAAGCAATGTATTGGATACATAGGGAGTTATATTTTAACAGAATTTCAAAATAGATAAAAAGCATTTTACTTTTTTGGATGCATGAGAATTTTCAAAATTATTATTCAAAAAGAATGCTTCTCAAAGTCATTGAATCATAGTATATGCTCTTTGCTGAAATACCCAAATCTGACTTTGAATGTCAAAACTCATTTTTTATGGTTTCTCTGTAATTTTCAGAAAAATTACAGACCAATAATCAAAAGAAATAATGTGACACAGTATCCTTTATTCTTTCAGAGCAAATTTGGCATTGTTAAATCTACTTATAACCATTTGGCCTTTCTTTTGTTTTTTTTTTTTCTTTGAAATGGATTTTTTGTTCTTGTCACCCAGGCTGGAGTCCAATGGCAGGATCTCGGCTCACTGCAACCTCTGCCTTTTGAGTTCAAGCGATTCTCCTGCCTCACCCTCCAGAGGAGCTGGGATTACAGGTGCCTGCCACCACACCTAGCTAATTTTTGTATTTTTAGTGGAGACAGGGTTTCACCATGTTGGCCAGGCTGGTCTCGAACTCCTGACCTCAGGTGATCTCCCTACCTCAGCCTCCCAAAGTGCTGAGATGACAGGCGTGAGCTACCGTGCCCAGCCGCAGCTTTTCTTTTTAATGACTCAGTGGCCTTGTAATATTTTTAATTCTAGTAAAGATTTTATGTATCAATGATGAATTAATGCTACTAAGATTTGATTTATGATTTTAAATATATGTGAACAGTAAAAAAATTACACATAGGAATTATTTCAGAAAGAATAGGTTCACTTTCTTTTATAATTATTTGTGATTCTATGTGTGATGCTATATGCATTTAAGCCTATCTACATACTATCCTTTAAGTTTTAAAATATAAGATTATCATCAATTTTTCAACTAAGATAAATTATGTTATAATTTGGGACTTAAGAACTCAGGCAATAATGGAAAATAAGAATTCTCTTCTAAATTTATTGGTGTCACGATGAAATACCAAATATCATAAGCATTGTCCTTTACAATTCCAAGTATGTTTTACTTTTGAGAGTTTCACAATGTACTATTCGGCCTACTTATTTTACCTCCTTGTTTGCCAAACAAGTCTCAAAGGGGTATATGAAAGATATTTGGAGCCAAATAATAAAATGTGGTTGAAAAACCCTTGCCTCCTATAAATACAGTTTTACTGAGAGAATATCAAGATTTGCATCTTCAGCAATAATATCAGGTAGTCTTGTAAAATTCCCAATGTCTTTGTTTTACTTTGATTATACGTAGAATTTTAAAGAAGATTAATAATGTTACATGTAAGATGGTACATCATTTAAGTTTCTAAGGTCAAATTCTCCGTTATTTAAAAATCAGCAAAGTAGTATTTGATTTAAATAAGACATTTTCTTTGAAAGGATTGTGTCAGAGATCATTCATTGTCTTGAGGAAAATAAACACTTCCTTAATATACATGATACCTTAAAGAGATTGTGGTTTGTAACTTATTTGACAACTGTCTAGAAAAGTGGTTTCCAATGTACACAGGACGATAAATATTTGCTTAGATCTTATGTCTGCTTATTTATGTTTAATTATAATGTAGCCTTTGCAATGGCCCTGCTTCTTCTGGTATTTTGTGTTGTCATGGAAGCTTACATGTGAAGGTGATCTTCACTGCTTGATTTTGCGATGCCATTGGAGATACGTCATATAATGTGGGCTTGCTGAAATCAGCTACTAAACAACTATTGCATGACTCCCGAGAGTTCTGTGCTTCCTCCCACAGCTTGTACCTACTAAACAAATTTTGTGGTCCAGGTTCATACAAGACTTACATTTGGAATTCCTGGAAAATTATTCACATTAATTATTTGGATGTTTCTTTCTTCCTGGCATTATATTTTTGATGACCATCAACTTTATGCAATACTCTAGAATGATGGTAATAGCATTCTCACATACTCAGCATTCACCGCACTACATTTTCTTCTCTATTATTTGTCAAGTATTAAAGGCCCCAGAGGAGTCAGCAGGATGAAAGCTGAGGATTTGTCATCGTACACTTCCTGGTTAAAATTCCAGTTCTGAAATATTTTGCTATGAGGACAAATCTCTTAAGTTTGCTTAGCCACACTTTCCTCAGGTATAAAATAGAGCTGAGAATAGAGGCTAAATGAATATTAACTATCTTTATCTCAGACCATTTAAAATGAAGCTAACTTGTAAAAGTCTAAGCAAGGATTACAGGAAGTACAATGACATGCATAACAATGAAGCACATAACTTGGTGTCAAGAGAGATCCTGTGAAAATGTCTTTTAGAAACAGTGACAAATGTATACAGGTTAACTTGTAATATCTTTAATGTAGAAAACAACAAACAGATGCCATTTCTTTTACTATTGATACAACCTCTGTGTTGGGTGGTGGAGTGGGTATGGTTGCTAAATCTTCTATCTGCCTATAAATATTAATACCACTTGTAAGTGTGCACGTTTATGTTTGTGATGTGGTTGTATGTAGCTATAGGCGTGTAGGTGAATTGCTTCTAAGCTTGGGTTTAAACCTCAAGCCCACTCTCACTTGTTCTGTGATCTAGACCCTTCAGTTTGTTTCCTCATGTTTAAAAGAGGACAATAACAATTTATCTCTAAATGTCACTGGATTATTATGACAATCATGAAATAATTCAAGTGATAATTAAACTGCAAAGTATCATAAAACGTAAAGCACTGTTATACAAGCTTTGTATATGGCACTCAGAAAGCAAATGCCTTCAATGCTCTACCATTCTTTCTTTTTGAAATTATAAAATAAAGCACAAAGAAAATCTCATGAAATGAATGTATAATTTAATGCATTGTTATAAAATCAACATCCTTTGAGCACCATCCAGGTGAATAAATAGAACTTTGCCAGCCACCCAGAAGCTTCTGTATATGTGCCATTCAATAACTCCCTTTTGGTTCCTCTAGTTTTTATAGTGATTACTTCTCTGCGTTTCTTTATAGTTTTATCAAGTAGGCATCCCTAGAAGCAATAGTTGAGTCTTACCCATTTTTTTTTAAAAGAAATGTCTTTTAAGCTGCTATTAATTTACTAGTTCCCTTCTCTATTCTTTTTTTTCTTCCAGTTCTCTTAAAAAATATCGATAATTCACATTGGAAATTTTTCACAATCTGAATTGTATTGATATTGATGTTCATAGTAAAGTCGGCATAGTTCTTCTGTCCTCTGTGTTCCCTGCAAATTGTTGGCTGAATCCAGATGCTTGATCAGAATGTTTATCGTTTTGGCAAGACTCTGATTAGTTTGGGGTTTATTCATCAGTATCTGGTTGTCTCTGTTTCTGAATGTTATTGGCTATTGATGCTCAATGCCTAGATCTATTAATTCATAAGAGACTACAAAACAGTACTTTTACAATTCTGTCATTTCTTGCTCATGTATTAGTGGAAAGAATTTGGTAGAGATAGTTATCCTCATATGCTGTTTGTTCTCTCAGTGATATACTTTATATAGGTAAGTCAAAATAATTAATTGATTATTTTCCTTTTACGCATCCATTTTAAAAATAATGACTTACTATTTTATCCTTTTGAAACTCTAGTTATACCAAGGACATTTCTAAATCTTATACACATGACCTTAGTGTTCTTTGATAATTCTAGATTCATCCTCTTCATGCTAAGAACTTGCGATTTTTCTTTTTAGGCTTTTTCAGTGTAAAGAGCTGGAATTTTTAAATGTATATATATAAAAATATCTCATTACTGTATTTTGATACAATTCAACTTCAGGAAGGAGTTTTTATTTAACTTCATCTGAAGTGTACCTATTTCTTCATTCTTCCACGAGTGTCCTTGTTCCTCAAAGACACAGAGGATGGTACAATTAAAATATTTTATAAAACTAAATAGTTTTATTTCGCTTTATACATATGACATTCTCAAAATAACAGTTTTTCTTATGATTACTGGAATAGGTCACAGTTTTCCATATTGTTTCTCCAGCCATCTTCTATGTTATTTAGAATAGTTGTAATATATTTACATTGGCAGAGCATGTGGCTATTAAAATACTCTCTCCCTTTTAAATTAAACTCTCATTTAATTTTAGTTCTCCAAATAAATATTTATTCAAATGTACATTTTCTTTCTTATGTTATCATTAAATATATTATTCTATTTTCTTAGTACATAAAGTATTGCTGTCAAAAGTCTGATGAAAATTTATTTTTTCTTTATAAACCATCAGTTATTTTTGCCTATATAAACCCTACTTTTTTCTTTTCCTTAAAGTCCAGTAGTTTACTAGACTATGCATTGATATTGATTATTCTGGGTCAATATTATCAGATAACTTCAGGTATATGAAAACAATGTGGATCTTTCAATATGTAGTCACATTTTTTTTCAGGGATTACCTTTTGTTGTACATTTGTTCTGTTCCCTTGTTTCTCCTTCACCAACTCCCCTTTTATCCTTATGTTGGATCTTCTTTATTAATCTTCACTATTTGTCATTGTTTCAAATACCTTTTTACCTCTTGATTTATTTCCAATTTTTAAAAAAGTATTTGCTGTCACTTTCTATTTCTCTTGAAATATTATCTAGTATGCTTTGCTTTTGCATTTTCTCTAATTTACTCATTTCTATTTTTTATTTCATTTATAATTTATTTCTAAACTCTTTTACATCATTTCTATTCTAATTTATGTTTTTATATTTCTTATAACTATTTCTAATGTGTATAGTTAATTTATGTACAAATTGTTTTATGGCCATATCTTTCTGCCACAATTCCTTTGCCTGAAGGGATATTATTTTACTTCTTATCATCTTTTTTTCTTTTAAGAATTGGTGTGCTATTTAATCTCAACATCTTTCTGTTGCTTATTGCTTCTCTAGGAGATAGATATTTAATGTAACTCTTCTATTGTTTTTGTGAAATGCACAAACATATGGTGACTTGCTTTCTAATATTTGCTGTCTCTTTATCTTTCCTTTGTTTTATCTATAATTCATCTTTTATTCATCTATTTCGCTTATATTCTACTCAACTTTGATTCCATCCCAGCAGTTTCTCCTCAGTTGGGCCTTTCCTGGAAAAGAACTTTAGCCGATTGGTTTTCAAAGTTTATGTGGTCCCCACTGGTCCAGCTCTTTAAGAAATTACTGACTATCCTGTGATACGTAGGATTCTAAAGATGACCCACAAGATTTCTGTTGTCTGGTTATTCAATTGGACACTAATCTAAGTACTTTTGTGAAGGGACTTTACAGATGTCATTAAGGTTACTAATTAGCTGACCTTAAAATAGGGTGGCTGAAGTAAGCCAAAATCTAAATGCATAGCTCTAAATAAATAAATGTCTCAAAGTTGAACCAAAAGATTCCACAGAAATAAATTCAGATGTATTTGAATTATAAGAGGGACTTAACCTAACACTGCTGTCTTTGAAGATGGAGGAGGAGAGACACAAATCAAGGATGTCAGCAGCTTCTAGAAGCTGAGAATGATTATGGGCCAGTAGCCAATGAGGAAATGGGGACCTCATTTTAACAACCACATGAAATTCTGCTGATAAACTGAATGAGTTTATAAATAAATTCTTCCTCAGAGCCTCCAGAAAGGAATCCAGCCCAGCTGACACCTTGATTTCAGGCTTGTGGGGCCTGGAGCAGAGAAACCTGCCAAGCCTATAGGATTTCTTACCTACAGGACTGTAAGATAATAAATTTGTGCTTTTTAAGCCACTAAGTTTGTGATAAATTATAGCAGCAATAGAAAACTTACACAGAGGTCTTGTATTCAGATACTTATTTAAGCTGCTATCTCAAGCTGGCTCATTTTCCTCTAAAATGAATACTACTGGCTCTCTGGAGTTTCTTAAATTTATGTTCATTGAATGTTTTGTTACTTCTTTATCTTTCTTTTTATGTAGATGCTGATAAAATCCTGTTTTTTTTTTAGCTATGGAATTTATTCTCTTTAGTTTGTATTTTGTGGTATCTAGGGATGTCGTGTATATTAGCATTGCTGTTAATGTTATCCATAGGTTTTCAATTTGTATTCAGTTGTTCTATTTTAATATAAGGATTCAGAAGATTTAAAAATTTGATGCTGCCATCTTGCCAGAGTCTCTCTGGCCTTAATGTCCTTGTTAGTCTATGACTCTTACCCAAACTTTACCTTCTTTTATAAACATTCTGTAATTACTCTTGTCTGATCTGTGCCTGCCAGATATACCTTACCTCATTTCTCTCAGTACTTTTGAACTCTTTTGCCTCATATGTTATGTAGGTGTATCTCTATTAATTTGCTACTTTGAAAATGGCATTGGATTGTTTCCTGCTGAGTGATATTTAGTGTTCTTATGCTGTGGATCATTACTGCATTTACTGTATTTTGGTCACGTAGGATGGTGCACAAAATCTAGCAGGTATTTTATACATCAGCTTTGACCTATGTGTCTAATGCAATGATGATTCTTCAATGAAGAAATCCAAGAGAATCCCAAGAAAACCAATAAGAAACAGTTAAAACTGTGAAAACATTTTGTAATAGTCAATGGAAAAAAAGAAAAATATACAAAAAGACATCAGAAATAATTAAGAAACTACAATAAAAATAATCTATTCATAATACCAATAAAAACATAGATGACAATATAACATACTCACCAAGAAAGTGTCACCTATATACAAATCCTTACTGAGAGCCAAAAAAAATTTAACACATGAAGATATATATACACACCATGTTCTTAAATGTGATTTTTCAGAAATAATACCATAAAGTATCAGAGTAAAATTTAAGTGAATGCATTAGTTAGGATTCTCCAGAGTTACAGAACCAATAAGGTAACTAGACAGATAAATAGATAATGATATATGAGAGATTTTTTTTTTTTTATTATTAGGAAAACTGGTTCATGTGATTATGGAGGTTGAGAGGATCCATGATATGTCATGCGGGGGCAAGTTGAAGAACCAGGAAAGTCAGTAGCATGGCTGTCCAAGTTTGAAAGCCTGAGAACCAGGGAAACTGATGTTGTAACTCCGAGCCCCAGGGCCTGAGAACTCAGGAACAGGGAGTGGGTGGTGATGGAGTGGTGCCACTGGTGCAGGTCCCAGAGTCCAAAGGCTGGTAAACCTGGATTTCTCATGTTCAGGGGCAAGAGAAAAAAGGTGTCTCAGCTCCAGGAGAGAAAGAACAAATTTGTCTTTCCTCTGATTTTTGTTCTACCCTACCCAATTCTCCAGCCAATTGGATGGTTCCCAACCACACTGAGGGAAGGTCTTTCTCCCTCAGTTCAGTGACTCACATGTCAAGCTCCTTATAGTCGAACCAAAATATAATGCTTTATTAGCTATCAAGGTATCCTGTAATCCAGTCAAGTTGACACCTAAAATTAACTATCCCAGTGAATATGCATATTATAGTGAGAAAAACCTCTTTAAGCATACTATTAAGAACAAAAATTATGGCCAGGTGCAGTGACTCATGCCTGTAATCCCAGCACTTTAAGAGAATAGGGAGGGAGGATCTCTTGAAGTCAAGAGTTTGAGACAAGCCTGGACAACATAAAAAGACTATCTCTACAAAAAAGAAAAGAAAAGAAAGTAACCAGACATTTGGCACACACCTGTAGTTCCAGCTAGTTGAGAGACTAAGGACAGAGAGGCTACCTGGGAAACATGAGCCCAGGAGCTTAACATTGCAATGATGAGACCCTGTCTCTAAAAAAAAAAAAGGATTGTGCACAAAGATGGCTGAGAGGGGTAACTCCAGAGTGCAGCTCCCAGCGAGTGAGACACACAGGGCTAGAGGACTCCACAATTGCAAACAATGTGCTGGGTTCATTTTGGTGGGACTGGTGGGACAGTGAAAATAGCCCAGGGAGGGTGAGCTGAAGCAGGACAGGGCAGCCCAGGGAGGGCAAACTGAGACAGGGCAGGGTGCATCCCCACCCAGAAAGTGCAGCTGGCTCGGAGGGTTGGGGACTTCACCCCCTCAGTGCTCCAATCTGGATCCTGTGCTTCCTTCATACCTCCTGAAACCCATGGTCCACAAGAACCCTGCCAGGCAGGGAGGCACGGTAGGTTGTTGATGCAAATCTGAGTGATGGATCCGGCTCACCTGGCACCACAGGTTGTTGGCACAGACCTGGGCAGAAGTTTGTACTAATGCCAGGAGGATGGAACTACCTGTCCCACAGAAAGAGGCAGAGTTAAAAGCAGGGAAACAGGCCATACAGGTCCTACCCCCACAAAACCCAATAAACTGAAGCTTCCATGCTAGAGAGTTTTGCAGGGAACAATTTGACCCTGACTGGGAAGATTGAGCTCAGAGAAGGAAAGATGCCCACCATTGGGAAGGCGGGGCTAATCTCACCTGCATAAACAAACTCCAAGGCAGCCCAGCAGTGCCTCTACAGGAAAAACAAACTAACTAATAAACAACCTCATACAGGAGATATAACTCCAACCTCAACAGAAAAGACGTCCATGCAGAGATTCCTCCCTAAATCACCAACTTCAAAGATCAAAGGAAGACAAATCCATGAAGATGGGAAGAAATCAGTGCAGAAAGGATGAAACTGTCAGAAACCAGAACACCCCTTCTCCCAGGGATCACAACTCCTCACCACCAAGGGAACAAAATAAGACAGAGAATGAGTTTGATGAATTGACAGAAGCAGGCTTCAGAAGGTGAGCGATAACAAACTTCTCTGAGTTAAAAGACCATGTTCTAACCTAATGCAAAGAAACTAAGAACCTTGAGAAAAGGTTAGATGAAATGCTAACTAGAATAACCAGCTTAGAGAAGAACATAAATGACTTGATGGAGCTGAAAAACACTGCATGAGAACTTTGTGAGGCATACACAAGTTTCAACAGCCGAATTGATCAAGCAGAAGAAAGGATATCAGAGATTGAAGATCAAATCAATGAAATAAAATGAGAAGGCAAGATTAGAGAAAAAAGAGTGAAAAGAAATGAGAAAATCTTCCAAGAACTGTGGGACTGTGTGAAAAGACCTAATCTACGCTTGATTGGTGTACCTGAATGTGACAGAAAATGAATCCAATCTGGAAAACACTCTTCAGGATATTGTCCAGGAGAACTTCCCCAGTCTAACAAGGCAGACCAACATTCAAATCCAGGAAATACAGAAAACACCACAAAGATACTCCTCAGGAAGAGCAACCCCAAGGCACAAAATCATCAGATTCACCAGCATTAAAATGAGGGAATAACTTCTAAGGGGAGCCAGAGAGAAAGGTTGAGTCACCCACAGAGGAAAGACCATCAGACTCACAGCGGATCTCTCTGTGCAACAGAAACCCTACAATCTAGAAAGGAGTGGGGGTCATTATTCAACATTCTTAAAGAAAAGAACTTTCAACCCAGAATTTCATATCCAGCCAAACTAAGCTTCATAAGTGAAGGAGAAATAAAAACCTTTACAGACAAGCAATTGCTGAGAGATTTCATTGCCACCAGACCTGCCTTAAAAGAGCTCCTAAATAAAGCACCAAACATGGAAAGGAACAACCAGTAACAGCCACTGCAAAAATGTACCAAATGGTAAAGACCAACAACTCAATGAAGAAATTGTGTCAACTAACAGGCAAAACAACCAGCCCATAACAAAATAGCAGGATCAAATTCAAACACAATAATATTAACATTGAATGTAAATGGCCTAAATGCCCCAATCAAAAGACACAGACTGGCAAACTGGATAAAAAGTTAAGATCTGTCAGTGTCCTGTATTCAGAAGACCCATCTAACATGCAGAGATTCACACAGACTCAAAATAAAGGGATGGAGGAAGATTTACCAAGCAAATGGAGGCAAAAAAAAGCAGGGGTAGCAATCCTAGTCTCTGATAAAACAGACTTTAAACCAACAAAAATCAAAAGGGACAAAGAAGAGCATGACATAATGGTAAAAAGATCAATGCAACAAGAAGAGCTAACTATCCTAAATATATATGCACCCAATTCAGGAGCACCCAGATACATAAAGCAAGTTCTTAACTACCTATGAAGAGACTTACGCTTCTGCACAATAGTAGCGGGAAACTTTAAAACTCCACTGGCAATATTGGACAGATCAACAAGACAGAAAGTCAACAAGGATATCCAGAACTTGAACACAGATCTGGACCAAGCTGACCTAACAGACATCTATATAACTCTCCACCCCAAATCCACAGAATATACATTCTTCTTAGCACCACATGGCACCTACTCTAAAATTGACCACATAATTGGAAGTAAATCACTCCTCAGCGAATGCAAAAGAATGGAAATCATAACAGCCTCTCAGACCACAGCACAGTCAAATTAGAACTCAAGAATAAGAAAAGCACTCAAAACTGCACAATCACATGGAAACTGAACAACTTGCTCCTGAATGACGAATGGATAAACAATGAAATGAAGACAGAAATAAAAATGTTCTTTAAAACCAACAAGAATGAAGACACAATGTGCCAGAATCTAGGGGACTCATTTAAAGCAATTTCTAGAGGGAAACTTATAGCAGTAAATGCCCACATGAGAAACAAGGAAAGATCTAAAATCAACACATTGTCAAAATTGAAAGAGTAGAGGGGCAAGATCCAAAAAACTCAAAAGCAAGCAGAAGACAAGAAATAACTAAGATCAGAGCAGAAGTGAAGGAGATAGAGACACAAAAAAACCTTCAAAAAAATCAATAAATCCAGGGGTTGTTTTTTTGAAAAGATCAAGCTAGACCAATAAAAAAGAAAAGAGAGAAGAATCAAATAGATGCAATAAAAAATGACAAAGAGGAGATCACCACCGATTCCTCAGAAATACAAACTACCATCAGAGATTACTACAAACACCTCTATGCCCATAAATCAGTAAATCTGGAAGAAATGGATAAATTCTTGGACACTTGCACACTCCCAAGCCTAAACCAGGAAGATATTGAAACCCCAAATAGACCAATAACAAGGTCTGAAGTCAAGGCAGCAATTAATAGCCTACCAACCAAAAAATGTACAGGTCCAGATGGGTTCACAGCTGAATTCTACTACCAGACGTACAAGGAGGAGCTGGTACCATTCCTTTTGAAACTATTCCAAACAATACAGAAAGAGGGAATCCTGCTTAACTCTTTCTATGAGACCAACATCATCCTGATACCAAAACCTGGCAGAGACACAACTAAAAAAGAAAACTATAGGCCAATATCCATGATGAACATTGATGCAAAACTCTACAATAAAATACTGGCAAATCGAATCCAACAGCACATCAAAAAGCTTATCCACCACGATCAAGTAGGCTTCATCCTGAGAATGCAAGGCTGGTTCAACATACACAAATCTATAAACATAATTCACCACATAAACATAACCAAAGACAAAAACCACATGATTATCTCAATAGATGCAGAGAAGGCCTTCAACAAAATTCAACAGCCCTTTATACTAAAAACTCTCAGTAAACTAGGTATTGATGGAACATATCTCAAAATAATAAAAGCTATATATGACAAACCCATAGCCACTATCATACTGAATGGGCAGAAACTAGAGGCATTCCCTTTAAAAACTGGCACTAGACAAACCCATTCAAAAGTGGGCAAAGGACATGAACAGACACTTTTCAAAAGAAGACATATATGAGGCCAACAAACGTGAAAAAATGTTCATCGTCACTGGTCATTAGAGAAATGCAAATCAAAACCACATTGAGATACCATCTCATGCCAGATAGAATGGCAATCATCAAAAAATCTGGAGACAACAGATGCTGGAGAGGATTTGGAGAAATAGAAACACTTTTACACTGTTAGTAGGAGTGTAAATTAGTTGGATCAAATGGTATTTCTGGTTCTAGATCCTTGAGGAATCTCCACACTGTCTTCCACGATGGTCGAAATAATTTACATTCCCACCAACAGTGTAAAAGCATTTCTATTTCTCCACAGCCTTGCCAGCATCTATTGTTTCTTGGCTTTTTAATAATCGCCATTCTGACTGGTGTGAGATGTTACCTGGTTGTGGTTTTGATTTTCATTTTGCTAATAATCAGTGATGTTGAGGTTTTTCATATGTTTGTTGGTTGCATAAATGTCTTCTTTTGAGAAGTGGCTGTTCATATTCTTTGCTTGTGTTTTGACGATTTTGTTTTTCCTGTAAATTTGTTTAAATTCCTTGTAGATTCTGGATATTAGATCTTTGCCAGAAGATAGATTGCAAAAATATGTTTCCCATTTCTGTGGGCTGACTCTTCACTCTATTGATAGTTTCTTTTGCTCTGCAGAAGCTCTTTAGTTTAATTAAATACAATTTGTCAGTGTTAGCTTTTGTTGCAATTGCTTTTGGCGTTTTCATCATGAAGTATTTGCCCATGCCTATGTCTTGAATGATACTGCCTAGTTTTTCTTCTAAGGTTTTTATGGTGTTGGGTTTTACATTTAATTCTTTAATCTATCTTGAGTTAATTTTTGTATAAGATGTAATGAAAGGGTCCAGTTTCAGTTTTCTGCATATGGCTAGCCAGTTTTGCCAGCACCTTTATTAAATAGGAAGTCTTTTCCCCATTGCTTGTCTTTGTGAGGTTTGTCGAAGATCAGATGGTTGTAGATGTGTGGTGTTATTTCTGAGATCTCTATTCAGTTCCATTGGTCTATGTGTCTGTTTTGGTACCAGTACCATGTTGTTTTGATTCCTGTAGCCTTGTAATATAGTTTGAAGTAAGGTAGTGTGATGCCTCTAGCTGTGTTCTTTTTGCTTAGGATAGTCTTCGCTATACAGAATCTTTTTTGATTCCATACGAAATTTAAATTAGTTTTTTTCTAATTCTGTGAAGAGTGTCAATGGTGGTTTGATGGGAATAGCATTGAATCTATTAATTACTTTGAGCAGTGTGGTAATTTTCATGATATTGATTCTTCTGATCCATGAGGATGGAATGTTTTTCCATTTGTTTATGTCCTCTCTTATTTCTTTGAGCAGTGATTTGTAGTTCTCCTTGAAGAGGTCCTTCATGTCCCTTGTAAGTTGTATTCCTAGGTATTTCATTCTATTTGTAGAAATTGTGAATGGGAGTTTATTCGTGATTTGCTTCTCTGCTTGTCTATTGTTGGTGTATAGGAATACTTGTGATTTTTGCACATTGATTTTATATCCTGAGATTTTGCTAAAGTTGCTTATCAGTTTACAGAGTTTTGGATATGAGACAACGGGGTTTTCTAAATATAGAATCATGTCATCTGCAAACAAGAACAATTTTGTTTCCTCTCTCCCTGTATAAATACCCTTTATTTCTTTCTCTTGCCTGATTGCCTGGCCAGAACTTCCAAAACTATGTTGAACAGGAGTGGTGAGAGAGGGCATCCTTGTCTTGTGCTGATTTTCAAATGGAATGCTTCCAGCTTTTGCCCATTTAGTGTGATATTGGCTGTGAGATTTTTATAAACAGTTATTATTTTGAGATATGTTCCATCAGTACCTAGTTTATTGAGAGTTTTTAACATGAAGAGATGTTAAATTTTATTGACGGCCTTTTCTACATCTATTGAGATAATCATATTTTTTTGTCATTGGTTCTGTTTATGTAATGGATTACATTTATTGATTTGTGTATGTTGAACCAGCCTTGCATCCTAGGAATGTAGCTGACTTAATTGTGGTGAATAAGTTTTTGGATGTGCTGCTGAATTCAGTTTGCCAGTATTTTTTTGAGGATTTTTGCATGGATGTTCATCAGAGGTATTGGCCTGAAGTTTCCTTTTTTTGTTGTGTCTCTGCCAGGATTTGGTATCAGGATGATATTGGCCTCATAAAATGAGAAGGAGAAATCCCTCCTTTTCGATAGTTTGGAATCGTTTCAGAAGGAATGGGACCAGCTCCTCTTTGTACCTCTGGGTACCTCTGGTAGAATTTGGCTGTGAATCCATCTGGTCCTGGGCTTTTTCTCATTGGTAGGCTATTAATTAGTACCTCATTTTGAGAACTTGTTATTGATCTATTTAGATTCAACCTCTCCCTCATTTAGTCTTGGGAGGGTGTATGTGTCTAGGAATTTATCCATTTTCTTCTAGGTTTTCTAGTTTATTTGCATAGAGATGTTTATAGCATTCTCTGATGGTAGCTTGTATTTTTGCGGGGTCAGTGGTGATATACCTATTATCATTTTTTATTTTGACTATTTGATTCCTCTCTCTTTTCTTCTTTACTAGGCTAGCTAGTAGTGTATGTATTTTGTTAATTTTCATGAAAAACCAGCTCCTGAATTCAGTAATTTTTTGAAGGGCTTTTCATGTTTAAAGTCTTTAGTAATCTCCTAAAGTTCATTCCTTATATTGATAGTTTGTCTTTTCTCTTTTATATTCTAAATCATTGTAATTGAGTTTATTTATTAATCTTTTTAAAAACCCACCTTTGGTTTTGGTAATTATCTCTACTGTCTATTCGTTTTCTATTTTATTGGCATTTATTCTTTTATTTATGATTTTCTTTCTTCTATGTTCTTTTATTACTTTGAAATTCTCTCTCTAGCTTTTTAAGATGTAAGCTTATATCACTGACCTGCAACATTTCTTATTTTTATGTAAATTTAGATCTATAAACTTCATAGTGAGCATTGCTTTCTCTGGATATCATGTATCCACATGTCCTCTTCTTACTGGCTTTCAGTTCAAAATATTTTTTATTTCCATTGTGATTTCTTGTTTGACCCATGTTTATTTAAAAGTATGTCACTTGGTTTGACCCATGTTTATTTAAAAGTAATTCACCTTTGCAGAATTTCTAGTTATATTTTCATTACTAATTTTTTAGTTTAACACCACTGTGATTCAATATATTGTTTTATTTAAATCATCTGAAATTGTTGAGATCTACTTTATGGGCCTATATTTTGGCAAATATCCCATGCCCACTTTAAAAAAATGTAAAAAATGCAATTGTTTAGTGCAGTGTTATGTAAACAAAGATTAAATAAATCAAATCTTAAATATTCTTGCTATATTTTATCTGTTTGTTCCATCAGTCATGAGGCATGTTAAAATCTCTATGATTGTTCCATTTTCTTTATAGTTCTCTCAATTTTTCTTCTTTTTTTAAAAATACTATATTATCTGGTGCACCCAAATTTTGGATTCCTATATTTCTCTACTGAATTGTCTTTGGATATTATGAACATCATAATATATTGCAATTATTTTAAATATTAATTAAAATATATTTACATACACTTTCAAAGGCTCTACATTCATTCCTGTATTTTCCTACTTCCTTTGACTTGAGTAATTTTTTTAATACTTTTTGTATCGCCATTTTGCTAACAACAAATTCTTTCAGCTTTTATTCAACTGCACACATTTTATTTTGTTTTTACTTTTGAAGAGTACTTTCAATGTGCTTACAATTTTATTTGGCATTTTTTTTCCTTTCAGTACTTTCAAGATATCATTCCACTGTCTTCTGATTTTGAGTTTCTTTTGAAAAGCCAACTATTAGTTTCATTTTTTTCTTCATTGAAAGTAACATTTCTTCTTTGCCCTCCTAGCTGATTTTAAGATTTTCTCTTTATCTTTGGTTTCTGTAAGTTTGCCTAAAGTAGGCATAATGAGTTACCTTTCTATTTATCTGGGTTGAGATTTGCTGACCTTCATAAACCTAGTGGTTCATGTCTTTTATTATTTTTATTTTTATTATTTGAGACAGAGTTTTGCTCTTGTTGCCTAGGCTGGAGTACAATGGCTCCATCTCCGATCATTGCAACCTCCACCTCCCGGGTTCAAGTGATTCTCCTGCCTCCGCCTTCTGAGTAGCTGAAATTACAGGTGTCAGCCACTACACCCATATAATTTTTGTATTTTTTAGTAGAGACAGGGTTTTGCCATGTTGGCAAGGCCGATCTCAAACTCCTGGCCTCAAGTAATCTGCCCACCTCAGCCTTCCAAAGTGCTGTGATTACAAGCGTGAGCCTCACCTACTTTTAAATAATACTTGGGCATCATCTCTTCAAAAACTGCTTTGGTCTGTTCTCTTTTCCCTTTGAGATAGCAATAACATGTCCATTCGACTATTTTACTATACTTCTAAATTCTTTTACATATATTCCACACCTACAATGGTTGGATTAGAAATTGTTGCTCACCTCTCTAGTTGAAACAGAAACTAGGAGACTATAGTTCTCATGCAGTATCAAGGAAAAAATTGTGGCTTTATAGACTAGTTCCTTTTAAAACAGGTTGTGTTTTTTTGCAATCCATGTGTAGTTTTCTAACTAATTAAGCCAAGATCAATTTAATGAGAAATCAAGGCTAAAATTGATGGATTATGTTTGTGATGACACAAAGTAGCAAAGATGTAAGAAGTCATGTTGGCTCATTCCTGCCTGCTTGAACCCCTGACTCTGTGATAAATTGCAGCTCTCCAGAAGAATGCCTTGAAGATAAAACAGAATAGAGTACATGGCCACCCATGTTTGTTGCCTGAGTCACTCCATTCCCAAAAACATAATGACCATAGTCCTTGCCTTTTTGTACACATAAAACAATGTTTAACAGGAATGCCTCTGTAGTTTATAACAAGATGTCCTCTTACACCCAATCTTTTTTTAAAATATTTTTTCAATAGCTTTTAGGATACAAGAGATTCTGGGTTACATAGATGAATTGTATACTGGTTATACTCCAATCTTGATGTGGTTCTGCTTTAATGTTACTTCTGAGCAAGTTCAATGTGATTTTGCATGTCCTGAACCCCCACCACCTGTATGTAACAATGAATTGAACTATCGTGCTAGAGCAGTCTGATGGAACTGCTCCCAGGCCATAGGTTTTGGTCTGTAGTCCTAAGACTGCTGAATAATACTAATTAAGTCTTTGAAAGCTTGATTTTTTTCTTTTCTTGAAATAAATGCCACTCAAATATGAGAAACAATTAACAAGATATGGAACAATATTTTTAAAAAAGCAAGTGATCGCCCAGGCATGGCACTTCATGCCTGTAATCCCAGCATTTTGGGAGGCTGAGGCAGGCAGATCACCTGAGGTCAGGAGTTCGAGAAAAGCCTAGCCAACATGGTAAAACCCTGTCTCTACAAAAATATAAAAATTTTCTGGGTGTGATATCATACACCTGTAATCCCAGCTATTTGGGAGGCTGAAGCAGGAGAATCATTTGAACTTGGGAGGTGGAGGTTGCAGTGAGCCAAGATCATGCCATTGCACCCCAGCCTGGATGACAGAGTGAGACTCTGTCTCACACACACACACACACACAAAAACCAAAAAAAAAAAAAAAAGCAAGTGATCTTGTCCGAACTGCAATGTTGTACATCAAAGCAACAAATCTACTGAAAGTTCTCCAAAATTGCAGGTACTCTACAAAAAATCAGTCCATCTAAGAAAAATATCAATTTATTTCTATGTTCTTAATACAGTGCTAAAGTTCATTCTGAGTCTCTAAATTTTATTACAAAATTAAAATCACCAAATACCATCTCTCTTACTTAGTTGTCATGAAACTTAATGACACAACGTTTTTCTCAGCCACTTTGACAACCAGGGACCTCCATAGCCAGCGATGCCCCCCTGGCCCTGGAGCCTGCCACCAGAGGTGCCCTGTCCAGTTTTCCCACTGGGCTGAGACTGACTTATACACTGGGTCAGCCCATGCCTGGGCCATATGTGCCCTAGCTCAAGTGTGCTATAGCTTGTACCCACATTCAGCGGTTTCTGAGCTCTTGACCCACATCCAACAAGAAGAATGAGATTACACTAACAATTTGAAGGCTGCAGAGGGTGGAGAATAATTTTATTGAGAGACAGAACATCTTTCAACAGAGAGAGGATGTGGGGGCTGGTTCTCTCCCAGTGTCTGGGGCTTTTATGGGCTAAGATTAGGGGAGTGGGTGTTGATTGGTTTGTGAGTATGCAAAGAAAGGCTAAAGCAAAGGTACTTTTCAAAAGTGGGCATGGCAGTATAGAAAACCAATTAGAAAAGGGTAGGTATATATATTATAAAATAAGTGAAGTGTAGGGATCACTCAGAGGAAAGCACACCAAACAGGAAGACAGGTTCTCAATCTGGTCGAAGGACTTACCCAGGACTATCTATGGCTTGAAGGTCGGGTTTCACTGGGGTCTTGCCCCTATCTGCCTAGGCATTTGACTGCCTCTTGTCACTCTCATTAATTCATCGAAGTAAGTATACTAAGTAAAAATATATGTATGAATAGCACTAAAAAAATGTCTAAAAGGGTGTACTATTTTTGTTTCAAACCAACTCAAGTCAACTTAAGCAAAAAAAAGAGAATGTATTGGTTTGCATAACTGAAAATCCAGTTTGGACAGGATTTGGTCATAGGCCAATCCCTAACATATCACCATGGATAGGGGAATGGAAGAGTGGAGGGAGATATTAAGGTATTTGGCCAAACCTAGACAAGTGCTCTAACATTGGAACCCCAGGCCCAAATAGCGGAAATGTGGATATCTGAGTAAAAATTGTAGGTTGAAGTTTGCATCAAGGATAAGGAAAAATAAACTTGGGAAGATAACAACTGAAAGAGAGATAGAGACAAGAAACAAGAAAACAAAAAGGTGGTATTTATTGGGTAGCTGGGGATTGCAGTTGAATTTCATTTTGTTCTGTTTGTAGAAAATTATGTCCTTCAATTTGAAAAATAAACTAAAACATTTGCAGTGAAGTACAAGAATAATAGAGACTTAGTTATAAAACCCAGAGAACTATCATATACAGAAATCTTAAACTCCAGATAAGATGATCTGTAAGAGTGAATTTCGAATTTCTAGCTTAATCAATTTGTTAAAAGTCCTGTACATCTAGGGTTTCTGGGCACTGCTGAGCAAAACAGCGATTCTCTAGGTTGCCAAAGGCATGCTCCAGTCTTTCTCTTCAGGAATATATCTGAGGAGAATTAATGCCAGAAATGTGTGCATCAGGCCTTAGGCAGAAACATTCACAGACTCTAAATTGATTGCAGAGTTTCTAATCTCTTTCTTGGGAACTTTAATGTCAGTGAACAGAGTAAGAGGTCCAGCTTAGTTCAAAAACCCAAAATTAAACCTTTAGATTCAGAATCAGCATCAAAATTCATTCCATGACTATATCTCAGTATACCTGTAAAAGAGAAGATACATAATTGATATACTGAAGAGTTCAACATGATATTGAAATGGGAGCATTTGCAAAATAGGTTTATTAGAAATGAATATGGGCTTTGTCTTGTTATTATGATAATCTATGTAAAGCATTGCTTTAAAGTTAATTTTCTAATATGTGCCTTTCCAAAGATAGCTATCCTAAGAAAGAATGGGTCACATCGGGGAAATAATGTTTCTACATTTCTAGAAATTATAAATTTACAATTACAAATTAGAAAAATTAGAAATGGTATTTGATAATTTATTAGTTTTATCTGCTTCCTATGATAAACATCAAAGTTAAGTGTGTAAACTTGCACTTTCCTGTAATTTCCTTTTGAAATCAAATAAGCCAATGTGTAATTGTATTTTTTTTACAAAGCAAAGCATTAATTCCAGTCTTCTTTATCCTCAATTATCCACTAATAATATGCTTTCAATAACATTGTCAATTATTTGACAAGATAAATAATCCATTAATACCAACTTACTGCTTTGTTAAAAACACACATAGAGTGACTCCTAATGTAAAGTATGTACTTTAGGTGATGATAATATGTCAATGTAGATTCATCGATTTGAAGAAATGCACATCTCTGTGAGGGATGTTGATAATGGAAGAGGTTGTACCTGTGTGGGGGCAGAGTTTTCTGTGTAGGAACTCTGTATTTTCCACTCAGTTTTGCTGTGAACCTAAAACTGCTCTTAAAAATAAAATTTATTAATTTTTATTAAAGCATACACAAAGGCTGGGTGCAGTGGCTCACGCCTGTAATCCCAGCATATTGGGAGGCCGAGGTGAGGAGATCAAGACCATCCTGGCTAACATGGTGAAACCCTGTCTCTACTAAAAATACAAAAAACTAGCTGAGGGCAGTGACATGTGCCTGTAGTCCCACCCACTCAGGAGGCTGAGGCAGGAGAATTGCATGAACCTGGGAGGCGAATGTTGCAATGAGCTAAGATCTCGCCACTGCACTCCAGCTGGGTGACAAACCAAGACTCCATCTCAAAAAAAAAAAAAAAATACACACAAACACACACACACACAATCTTTTTTAAATCTATATTTTATTCTAAGAAGTATTTCAATATTGCAACAGTAGTTGCAGAAATTCAAACTATTCACAAAATCTATGTTCCCAAATTTTTTACTTTGTTTTCTTTAGGTACTTATTTTTCCCTTTCTCAATTATCTAAGACTGATACAATTAATCTCTTTAAAAAATAAATTCCCTGAGCTTCTGTTATTCTGAAGTGTCCTGGAGATGGATCTCAATGCAGCTTTGTAAAAGTATGAAGCACAAGGCTTTTATCCTTCTGGGAATATTACATTTCATGTTTCACTTTTATGGAGAAGTCAGTAACAAACCACTCACCCATCTGTTTGCTTAATAGAATATTTCAGTCAATGAGGCTGGGTCTGGAGCCAGACAGGCCTGGTGGCACTGGGCTATGACCCAACATCTCAAACCATTTTCCTAAATGTTTCAGAACCAGCAAAATAGAAAGCTGGTTTTACCAAGTGCTTTTTCTCTTTAATTTTTTAATTTGTGCACATTGTGAGGGAAACGTAATCCATCTGTTTCATTAGCACTTAATTCAACAAATTATTGTTTTGTAAGAGGAATTTGATGTCCAAGATGCCTTGTGAGTCTTTTTATTCTCCCCACTGGAACCCCTGGGAAGCGAGGTTTTCCAAAGACAAATGTATCTCAGAGTTTAGAAGACACTAGTGTAGTGAGTAATATCATAATATTAATATCCTTTATCCTAGAAAAGTTGTGTCTGGTACTAACAGAAAGATTAATTAAAAATACCATCTAGTGGATTCATTATTAAGCTTTTGTTTCCAGTTGCTTCTTTCAAATTTTTTCTAATTCCAACTATCCCTGAGTGATATGGTACATTGTGCCCAACCTAAATAATTTTTTTTCCATGCTCTAAGCATCAAGAGGTTATGTTTTTCTACCAAAGGCTTTGATTACCACTAAGTGATTCCACTTCCCTAGGGCCTGGCTCTGTGTACACTTGGATGTGTTTGCATTGTCTGTATGGGAACACCCCAGGCATATTCCATATCAGTAATTCTGCAGGATCTTGATGTGTATTATATTTTAAAAGGCTGTGTGGACTCATAAATTTTGGAAACACCAGGTTAAAGGAGACTCAATGGGATTTTTTAGTTCAGGATTTTGGGGCCTTTACTATTTTAATAGCATTGTGCGTCCCCTAGAGACAACGGCATATGGAGCGCTGTAGAACTGTTTCAGCATGGAGCACACTTTTCTCGAAGCATCTGGACTAGAGATCCATAGGAAAAACTTCAGAAATTCTGACCTACATCTTTTCTCTTTGCATTTATTTTATTGCCTTCATGGTGTCTGGTGTCTATTGTCTAAAGACAAACAACAAACTGCCTTCTTTTAACATTTAATTTCATTTAATTTTCATTACAAAGGGCAGGATTGTTCCGTTTCACTGAAGAAACAGTCCTACCATCAATAGAGAGTCTGCAGTATCAAAGAATATTTTGCAACTATTTGAATGGAAATCCCCGTTTGTGGGCTTAGTGGGCACTGTGGCAGCTTGGCATTAGAAGAGCTGCGTTACATTTATTTGATTAATTTCTATCAAAGTGTGCTTCTATAGATAATTTATCTGTTTTTTTTTTTTGTTTAATCCTATGAGAATTGGCCCATCTTGACTAAACTGCAAAAAGAGGAAGCAGAAAGACATTTTTATTTTTTTATTTTATATTTTTTAGAAAGAAAGAAAAAGAGAGAAAAGAAAGAAAGAGTGAAAGAAAGAAGAAAAAAAAAGAATGTAAGAGAGAAAGAAAGAAGAAGAGAAAGAGGGAGAGAGAACAGGATTCTTGTTCTATTGCCGAGGCTAGAATGCAGTCTAAAAATGGGTATTAAAAACCTCTTTTATGCCAATAATTGTGCTTAACAATGGAGACAGGAAGGAATAAGGGACGAAAATAATAAACAAGCAGCCAACCAATATTTTATTTAAACCCGTGAAATGCTATGCAATTGCTGAGGAGTGATTTACTTCCAATTATGTGGTCACTTTTAAAATAGGTGTAATGTGATACTGAGAAAAATGTATGTTTTGTGGATTTGGGGTGGAGAGTTCTGTAAATATTTGTTAAGTTTAC
>CAUYLG010043524.1:0-20343 GCA_963573385.1 Cacajao melanocephalus
CTGCAAAGGACATGAACTCATCCTTTTTTATGGCTGCATAGTATTCCATGGTGTATATGTGCCACATTTTCTTTATCCAGTCTATCGTTGATGGGCATTTGGGTTGATTCCAAGATTTTGCTATTGTAAACAGTGCCACAATGCACACATTACAAGTCCACATTTACATTTCATGTCTTTTGAAAGTTTTGACCACAAACATCCCCACATCTCTTTTAGAACAAGGAGGTAAATAAAGTTGTTAAGTCACCAGAATAAATCTAAAGACATATTTTGTGTTAAAGTAAGAACTTTAAAGTAATCAGAGCCTCATGGGTAAACTCCTTTGCAGAAAACACCCCCTAACCTGCACCAATTTTTCTACAGCCCTAGCTGACATTTCACACCTTTCACAATTATTTTACCCACCCTCCATTTTCTTTCCTTCTGCATTCAAATTGCAATTAGAAGAAACTAAGCAGCTTCTATCAACATGACTTAAAGCACCCCATTAAGAATACCATATAGTCTCTCCAATGGCAATCTCCATTCTGATTTTAAATAAGAAATCACCAAATATTTGAGTATGAGTTATCCTGAGGTTTAGCTAATTCAACAAAGGAAACAATTAGGCACTTACTTGGCTCCTTCATTTATGTACCATCTGGATAGGTACAAAGAAAGAATGAGATGGGTACTGGAAATTTGGGGTATTTAAGTTTTTATTGCAAAAAGGGAGATATTTCAAAGAAGCCTCAACAAAGTCCCACAGGATAATAAACAGAGCTATAGACAAGAAGAGACATAAATAAATGG
This sequence comes from Cacajao melanocephalus, assembly GCA_963573385.1. Classification (NCBI taxonomy): domain Eukaryota; kingdom Metazoa; phylum Chordata; class Mammalia; order Primates; family Pitheciidae; genus Cacajao; species Cacajao melanocephalus. The sequence goes on from CAUYLG010043524.1 coordinate 796, forward strand.
TCCCATGCCAGCCTGGGAGAATGAGATGAGGAAGAACTGGGCATTTAGGAGGGGAGGAGAAAGGAAACTGACTGGACTCCATGGAGAAAGACTAAGGTATGGGATGCAAGGCAGAGCCAGCCTTTGTTCCTGGCCAGCCCTTGCAAAGCTGGCTACAGGCAGAAATGAGTTCAAAGTGGGGGATGCCTCCCAGGAGACCTTGGGGACAGCAGCAGCCAGAGGTGAGCCAAGAGTACCTGTCACTTCCTTACCTTCAAGCATCTCCCCATCACAGATATGGTGCACATGGAGGCCCTCACCAAAGTCACCTTAGCGGACTCTACAGTGTGAGCCACCGGTGCTCCTGCCATTGTGTCCCCAGCTGCTGCCTCATAGATCTCAGACTCACAGAGACACAGCGACCCCTGGTGCTATTCCAAATGAAGGCCCTCACCAACTTCAAAAGTCACTTTAGCAGGCTCTACCATGGGAGCCATGGGCACTCCTGCCATCGTGTTCCCAGCTGTTGCCTCATAGATCTCTGACACACAGGGACACACTGACCCCTGGTGCTGTTCCAAACAGGTGCTGGTCCTGGGGCACTGCACACAACAGGTCAGTGTGTACCCCATGATGTGCCTCTACTCCTGTCTGCCACCACCTGTGCCTCTGCTCACAGCTTTGACCACACACTCCCACTTCCCTAGGTGGAGGCTATTCTGCACTTGCAGAGATGGTCTTGTCTGCTCCTCGCCTGCCCAGCCCCAGCCAGGCCTCAGGCCAAGGCTCTCACCCTGCTGCCTCCCCTGAGTTGACTTGTCTGGGAGGGTAAAGACCAGCTGGCTTATTTAATAGGCTGTGAACCCAACAAGTGCTGAGAGAAACAACTTTCTGAAGAGAGTACAGAGGGAGGCCCCACCTCCTTCTGCAGTCTCCTACAGACAGAAGCCCACTGGTCCAGGTGGGAGCCAAGGCATGTGTGTCACAATGACCCACCCTACACCTCACAATGCCCCACCCTGGCTGCTCCTCCTCCCCCACAGCTCAGAATGCTCCTGCTTGGGCTGCCTCACCCTGTGGCTTATGATGTTGCTGCTCTCCTGGCCCCTAGTTCTGTGCCAGTGGGACTAAGGTTTTCATTTATTATCAGCTTCCTGAGCTTTTTACTCCTAAGAAAAGCACAGAATGGTTTCTTACTTAAAGCCATCTTCCCCAATGAATTCTATACAAAGCTTCAGTTGGTAGAGTGGGTCCCATTAGCAACCAAGATGAACAACTTTTATTTACTGACTGAATTTAGATACACCTGAATTGTTGACTGCTTTTGTAACTAAATACTCCTGTCTTCCAATAAGTAGTTTTTGTCTGCAACTTGACCACAGTAATCCCTGGAACCCTACCTGTACTCTCAATAAAGAGTTACGGCTGTGTGTCTTGAACCACACCTTAGGACCCATCCTATCTCCACCTTCTTCTCCATAAAAGAGAAACCTAACTTGTCCCTCTCCAAGCTCTGAAATGCTGAAACTTACCAACTCCCTTTTCTCCCCTCTTTCTTTCCTCCATGGCAAGGATTTTCAGATTTTATTTCTTTTACTAACAAAGCACTAAGTATGATTTTGTTATACAAAATCAAGAGCCATAAAGTGGGGTACCATAGTTCTAATTCAATAAAGACAAATAGTCAACATCTGACAAACAGTATGTGCCTGCCACTGTCTCCACTGTGCTATGCTCATTTGACCCTCAGAACCAATCTCATTTTACAGATTTTACAGAAGTTGAAATGGAGAAGATAAGTAACCTCCCCAAAGTCACATGACTGCTCAGGGTGAGGCCACAATTTGATCCCAGATACTCTGAATTCCCTAAATCTTCAAGCATGGTTACCAGAAAGTGTATTAGTCCATCTTCAAACTGACACGAAGAAATACCTGAGGTTGGGCAATTTATAAAGGAAAAAGGTTTAATTGACTCACAGTTCTGCATGGCTGGGGAGGCCTCAGGAAACTTACAATCAAAGCAGACAAGGAAGCAGGCATGTCCTACATGGTGGCTGCACAGAGAGTGTGAGCATGTGAAGGAGCAACTGTCAAACAGGTATAAAACCATCAGATCTCGGCTGGGCCTAGTGGTTAATGTCTGTAATCCTAGCCCTTTGGAAGGCTAAAGTGGGTGTATCACCTGAGGTCACGAGTTCAAGAACAGCCTGGCTAACAAGGGGAAACCTCGTCTGTACTAAAAATACAAAAATTAGCTGGGAGTAGTGGCACACGCCTGTAATCCCAGCTACTCTGGAGACTGAGGCTACAGTGAGCTGAGATTGGGCCACTGCACTCCATCCTGGGCAACAGAGTGAGACTGTCCCAAAAACAAAACAAAACAAAAACACCATAAGATCTCATGAGAACTCATTGAATATCACAAGAACAGCATGAGGAAAACCGCCTCCATGATCCAATTGCCTACCACCAGGCCCCTCTCTCAACAACTGGGGATTATGGGGATTACAATTCAAGATGAGATTTGAGTGGGGAAATGGCCAAATTGTATCAGAAAGTAAAGGTAGAAGTCAAGCTTGGAGGGGAAGTGACATTGTAGATTAGTATATTTTTAAAAGAACAACAAATTATTATTTTTTTTTTCAGATGGAGTCTTGGTCTTCCTTTGTTACCCAGGCAGTGGCACAATCTTGGCACACTGGAACCTCTGCCTCCTGGTTCAAGTGATTCTCATTCAAGTGCCTTAACCTCCTAAGTAGCTAAGATTACAGGAGCCTGCCACCATGCTCGGCTAATTTGTGTATTTTTAGTAGAGATGGGGTTTCACTATGTTGGCCAGGCTGATCTTGAACTCCTGACCTCAAGTGATCCACCTGCCTTGGCCTCCCATAGTGCTGGGATTACAGGCATGAGCCACTGTTCCTGGCCCGAACAATATTTTGCCTCTCTTTCATTCAACATTGATTAAGTCCCTTCTACATGCCAGGCATTGTACGTGTGAAACAGTTCCAACTATCAGTCAGTGTAGGTAGATACACAAACAAAGGCTTAAGGAGTTCAGTTTTATGAGACCACACTGCTGGACAGTGTATGAATCTGGCATACAAACCCACCTTTATTTGGCCCCAAATTTGATGCTGGGGTGGTTTTAATTTTATTCTGAGAATTTGAGTCATTTAACAATACAAAGGTGAGTATACTCTATCAGATGTGTGTGTAGTGGTTTGTATAATAAGGAAGAACTGAAGGAAGCAACAAGACCAATTAAGAGACTTTAGTCTAAAGGAAGAGTAATGCTAAAGGCAGTGGGAATGACAAAAGCGGAGGAAAAGTTTTGTGATCATTTGGGAGATAGAATAGGAAGTGCTTAGTCATGAGATGTGAAAGAAGGGAAAGTAGAGGGAAAACAGAGCTGCAAAGGCTTTGCTGGGGAAGACTGGGTATGTAGCGGTGCCTTCCACCTGGCAGAGAATGTAGGAAAAGAAATAGGTAAAAAGGAAAAGACGGTTTTTAATTCTCAGTGTCACATTAGAATGGAATTCTCTGGTCAAAAGTTGAATATAAATCTCTGTAGGCTAAATTCATTTGTGACATCCCAACATGTTTTCAAAAATAACACACTAACTAAATCAAACTTTTAAGAGTAACTGGGGAAATTTCCTAAAATTTACATGCTAAGACTATCATCAATTTTCATTTATTACTTTCAACTCTGAATCTAAGGTTATAGCAAACGAGGCATCTTATATAAAATAAAGCTAATACATGAAACAAAACATTTAAAATTCTATTGTCCTCAAACAGAGAAAGCAACTGAAGCCATGGGTGTGGAAGTGATTGTCCTGAGAAGTGCACAGTAAGGAGAAGTGGGAAGAAAGAAGACCTGGAGAATAGGGTGATTTACACGGCATTAGGTGAAGCTTGCAAAAGTGAGCACCAGGAGTCAAGGGACCTACGTATGAATCACGAACAGCTGCTCATGTGAGTCACTAGAAAGGAGATGATGTCTGTTTTTCATTTCTATAACAGCAGCACCTAGAACAGGGCCTGGTCAATAGATATTCAATATGTATTACCTCAATGCACACAGTCAAATTTTGCCAGGAGGGAAGAAAAGCTACAAATCAGCTATGGTTACTTAGTGATTGGGCTTGTGTGTGTGATAGTGAGTTGGATGTCACACAGTGGGTAAAATAATGAACTGGAGTTGAGAAAAGAATGACACAAACTGAGGGCTTTTCTTCCCAAGTACCTGGCTGAAAAGAGAGATGTAGTAGTAATTAAAGGAAGACGCATGGTAAAGAAAGCCTTTCATTCCAAGATTCAACAAAAAGGGTAAGTATACTTCTATGTTAAAGGGGAAGAGTCAACAGAGAAAACACATTTTTGAGGTTAGAAGAGAAGGAAGAATGAATGCATAAGGGCCCCCCAAAGGGACAGGTGCATGCAATCCAGATCAGGGACAGATTAGCTTCAGACTCCTACAAAAGCAAGAGGGGAGAAAGGACCATGTGACCCTAGATAAACTTCTAGTAGAAGAGAGGTTTAGGAAGAGATCTTTTGATGATCTTTATTTTAATAGACTTTTCAAAAAACTAGTGTGGGAAAAAGGATATTATGTATAGAAAAGCCTACACTTCTCAATACACCTAACCAAAAAAAAAAAAAAAAAAAAAACCAAATAATGTCTTCTCTAAAAGTGGATAACTTGAAAAGCAATTTAAGCAAAAATCAAGGAGTTCATTTATAAATAAGTATATCCAAAGTGAAAAATGGGTTTAAGTTTTCCCACAAAGAGTTAAAAGAAATAATAACAACTTTAGGTGAAGAGGAAATATAATTAAAAAGAAAATTATATGCAATTGTAAAATGTGTGAATATTTACAAACTCTAACATAACTAACTACAAAAAGGACCAGCAAGAATCATTATTATAGGAAGCAAAGGGTCATTTCAAAACTCAGGGAAGGAGGGATGATTCATATTTAATTTAGTTTTGTTGAAAATATTTAAGTTTGAGGATAAAAATAAGTGATGTTAAAATGCTAGAAACCACAGTGAAAGTAAAAAATGATTCAAGAAAGTTTCATTTCAGTAACCATTATCTAGTAAAATCCTCAAGACCTAGTGGCTACAATCTGTCTTAATAGTGTCTGAAGACCTAGAAATGTCATTAGATACCCATTTTGGATAATTCTTGCAGACTTGAGATGGTGTCTATTTAAAGTTACAAAATAGTGCCTGCGCTTAACAACAGACACATGCAAAAACAGATAACCATGACTTTAAAAATTGCAAAATTTTAAACTTCCTAAACATGAAAATATTGGGAAGCATTGTTATGAAAACAGATTTTAAAACATTTTGGTTGAAAGCAATATTGAAGTACATTAAGAAAAAATCCTATCCTTCCATGACATTGGCAAGTCTGAGAGAACAAAGAGAAACTAGAGTAGTGTGATTTGAATTAATCAGGAATTTGATTCTGTGAAATGAGCTGAGACTTTGTTTATTTATTATTCCAGAGTAAATTAATTAATCCTTGGATTCATTCAATACCCGTTTAATACCTGAGCTCTTAGCAAACATGCTGCACACTGTGTGTAAGTGTTGGGGATATTGCTTGGACTGACACGAATAAGGTTCTTATTCTTGTAAAACTTATCTTCCAATAAGTAAGTTAACAGATCGCGTTGCCCATCACCCCTGCCTGTATTGTCTAGGATGGCTATTGATCTCCAGCTATTGGATCTTCATTTCAGACAGTAAAATAGAGAAATAAAAGGAAGAAGGTTTTTTAGAAGGCACTCATAGCACAATGCTTACAAATTATTGGCTTAAAACTTAGTTACATGGCCATATCTAGTTGTAGGGGAGGCTCAAAAGACATAATCATATTGCTAGGGTAATGAATAAAAGAAGAAGCAATTGGATATGGAAAAAAAGAACTAGCACGCTACGCCATAATCTCTAAAGAAAGATTAGGGAAGTTTCAGCTTAAAGCAAGAATAATCACAATAAAATTTTACAACACTTTGCAAGCATATATGAAAGACATACAAAAAGTTTATAGTGATCTTTTCTTAAGCTAAGAGGATAGGTGAGAAAAATTAAATTATAAAATGAAACTTTGGTTTAGAGATAAGAAACATTTTATGACAGTCAAGAGATCAGGGTTGTACAGTATATTATGTGAATGCTGTGATTCATTGGTTTCATCTTGGATATCATCACTTGACATTTTGTAAAAGTAGTTTTTCATGGGAAATTTTTCAGGTGTCCTATAAAGTCCTGTCCCATCAGAAGTGAATAATAATCTTCCATATTCTTGAGATATCTTAATGGCATCTTCTACAGTCTTCCATTGTTTAGTTTAGGTAAACCTGGGAATCATGTTTGGGTATTGTCTCACCCAACTTCTGTTACTCATCCCCATCACAAATCAGGAATGTCTTTGATATTTTGTGCTCTAGCAAAGAATTCATCATTAATCCTGGAGTTATCTGCTATTCTAGTCATGTCCTACTTTGCTTCCTGTAAGCATAATGGATTTACCACCATTAACTCCTAAACCATATGGAATTTGTACATGTGATCTGACTTTGTGAGCAAAAGTTCTATGTACATCCTGTAAATCTTGCCTAGTATAAAACTTATTTTCAGTAGAGATTATATTTCTGCACTCATGCACCTATGTAATTTTCACTGTTACTGCCAGTCAGGCTTTCCAGGGGTCATTATAACCTCCTGGGTTCTCTGGAAGAGGGACATATTCTTCAGGATGATGTTGTAATATTTTGTTAGCTAAAATATTTTATCTATCTAAATTGATAGTTCCTAATGTCTTGAGTAACAAGGCTGTAGTTTTTATTTTTCTTAGCTCTGCAAGTTAATATGATCAATGCCTAAGGTTGGGTAATCAGGGCAGTATCAGACTGGTCTTTGCCAGAACTTTTTGCCTAATACATTTCTCTATTGCTTTCTACAAGTCACTGGATGTTAATATGGGTTCTGGAATAGCAATTTTAAAAAATGTTTTGTGAATGACTAGCAACATAGTAATTTAATTTTCAAACATAATTTGCAAGTGAAATGTGTAGGACTCCAATAAGGCACAATGACCTAGATCCTGAGTATGATCCCCTCAGAAGAGGTAAATAGTGAGTTGAGCAAGTGCACTCATGTCTGCTTACACCAGTCACTTTTGAACTGCTCAATGGCAGGCAGGGGGAATGACCTCTGGTTGGCAGATGTTCACTCAGTATAACCCTGAATTGGACATATAGTTACCTTGAGTCAGGCCAGTCATGTGTTGTTGGACTATTCCTTGGAGATATATGCATTAGTGACTGTTAAAGTACCTGAGTCATTAGGTGCCTGTAGACTATGCCCACTGATATGTGCATTAGGTGCAAGCTGCCTAGCTGTGCTGACACTGACTAACGCTGTGAGCTTACACAATGACATGGCAGCCAATTACACATGCTCAGATTTACCATTTATCAAGAGGCAATGGTATCAATTATGCAGTTATCGTTATACAAACAGACAGTAATAAAGGAAGTAAAAAAAAAAAACCCACAGCAATGGCTTGGCAGATCAATGTAACTCCAGAAAAGTCCAGTGGGTCCAGAAGCTCTTTGGATGCTGATTAGATGCTCTTTTTGGGCAGAGATCCCAGCAGCAGCCACCAGGTCTGGATAAGTCCACAGAGTTCTCATGGACAAAGCTTCTGAAGGCATCTTAGACAAGACCTTGTCTTTGCTGGTTTTATAATCCTCTGCAGATGGGTCTATCTTATTTTCTCAGTCATCTTTTACTTCCTATTAGTCCATTTCAGGTCACTCATGATCCCAGACAGCAGCAGTTGTTATCATTTCAGTTCATTCATATACATTTATCTCTTTTGGGATGAGGGGACAACTTCACTGTGGACTTAATTCTACTGGAGATGAGTGATCCCATTTTAAGACATCATAATCACAAATTATTATCACATATTATGAGGGCAGACAATAGCTACCACCTGGGGCTAAAAGCAGGTAAGTCCATTTATTCAGAAAACATTCTGTCTTGATTATGGTGTCAGTTACTGTGAGGGACTTCCTTTTCACCACCTGTTCTTAACAAGGTTTGAGTCTGAACTGCTAACATTCTACTGATTTCCAGGTGAAGAGACTGAATGCATCATCCTAGCCTGTCAGAGCACTTGCCCCAATACTTCCACTTTAAGAGTTTTCCACTGTGTCCAGAACTATAGTCCATTAATCCCCTCATTTCAGTCTCTTAAGAGAATAAATAACACATCTCACGTACACACACACACCCTTCTTCCCCCAAATACCAAACACACAAAAATCCAATCTGTCTCCTTCTACCTAAGCAATTTTAGATAGTCACTTTTTCATAATGACTTTAAGCTCCCTGACCTGCTGCTCATCCTATCTCTGGCAAAATCTTATCCCTGGATGAGCACCATTTTGTGTTTGCTCAGTGACACCACTCAGCTTGACCAGAAAAATTTCAAAAAGTGTTCAGAGGTATCATCACAAATTCAAATTACTTACACAACAAATTGGCCCTAAATATTTCCAGAAATCAATAAAAGTTTTGTTTCTCCAATGACATCATTTCTTCAGAAAGCCAACATGTATACCCAATATTTTCTATAGTCTAACTTTTATTCAACTTCTCTCAACTGAGGTCTTGCCAAATTATTCAAGGAGAAAATATATCCCATTAGGCAAGAGCCAATTATCTTCCCATCTCCTAGGAAAATAATATGCACCGAATGCACCCACCTCATCTTCCTCTGCCTCATCATGTCAGAAAAAGTACCCCTGCTTTTGTCAAAAAGCAAATCTGAGACAAGATTTAGACAGCCTGTAATTCTGGCACTTGGGGAGACTAATACAGGGAGATTATTTGAGCCCAGGACTTTGAAACAAGCGTAGGCAAGTCAGGGAAACCCCATCTCTAAAACAAATACTAAGAAATAATTAGCCGAGCATGGTGGTGTGGTAGCACATGCCTGTAGTCCCAGCTACTCAGGGTGGGGAGCACTGAGGTGGGAGGATCACCTGAGTCTGGAAGATTGAGGCTGCAGTGAGCTGCGATCACACCACTGCACTACCACCGGGGCAACAGATATTTTCAAAAGGATCTTCTCTGTTAAAAATAATCAAATCAACAGGTGGCCATGAGACTCAGGTGGCTCCGGTGTGCTCAATTCCTCCTTAAACAAACCAAAACTTGACTCAGTGTAAATAATAAAAGGAAACTTAAGCATAACCAATCATAAACCACCAACTAACATCGAACTTTCCACTCTAATGATCCAAATGAAGCCACTGCTCCACTTTACCTAATCAAGTATTTTCTTTTTCTTCCACATTCACCATATAAAAGTCTTCCACTACTCTCCCTAAGCCTCTCTGTTGGAGCTCTGAGCTGCTTGCAGTCTGGGGCTGCCTGGTTTCTAAATTTCTGAATGCTCAAATATACTTCTTAATGTTTCAAAGTGCCTAATTGTATCTTTTAGCAGCTCTCATGGTGACATCATTCTTTCTGGATCCTCAAGTTCTACCTCCTTCACTAGATTGATTCTTCAGTATGTCAACATGTTGTCATCTACCATCGTAAAGGCTCTCCTAATATGGGTAGTTTCTCACAAAACTATACATATTCTTACTATGTAATCCAGCAGTTCCACTCCCTAAGTCTTTATCCAAATGACCAGAAAGCATATGTCCACACAAAAAACCTGCACACAGATGTTACAGCAGCTTTTTAAAATAGCTGCCAAAACTCAGGAGGAACCAAGATGTCCTTCAGTAGCTTAACTGATAAATATACTGTAGTATATTTAGAAAATAAAATATTAAGAAGAAATGAGCTATTGAGCTATCAGAAGACACTGAGGAATCTTAAACGCATATTACTAACTGAAGGAAACCAATCTGGAAAGTTATCTACTCTATAATTTCAAGAACGTGACATTCAGAAAAATGCAAAACTATGGAGACTGAAAAGACTGGTGGTTTCCAGTGGTTAGGAAAAGAAAGAATAAATAGAGCAAAAGAACACAAGATTATTACAGTACCGAAAATATACTGCAGGATATCATAGCAGTAATAATGATACATTCATTATACATTTCAATCTCATTATACAATTATCCAAACCTTTAGAATGTGCGCCACCAAGAATATCACTCTGGGTGATGATGATTTGCCAATGTAAGTTCATTGACTATAATAAATATTCTACTCTGGTGTAGGAGGTTGTAAGTGAAGTGACTAGAGAGTGTACAAATATTTAGGGCATATGAGATCTCTAGACTCTGCACTCCATTTTGCTGTACCCTCAAAACTACTCTAAAATAATACTATATCTTTAGAAATCTATAACTATCACATAGCCCATTTCAAAAGTCTCCAACTTGTCTGAGCCAGTTCTATTAAAGCTTGGAAAACCCTGGTTAATAAGCTAGATTTGACCCAACTGGCAAGAAGAGGCAGGAAAGACCCAGGCCAGGGGAGTATACCGCACATACATGCACCAGGAAACTGGAGGAAGCTTGGAGGTTCTTTAGCCTGGTCCTGAGCCTGTTGAAACTGCAGTTACAGACACAGATGCTGGGGCACCAATCTGAATCTGCCGACATCCAAGGCCACATGATCATAAATGTGCAGAGTCTCCTCTGTGATCAGTAGCTAAGGATGTTAGGCCATAATTGGACTAGGATGGGAGATAAACTGAGAACAATAGATTCTGTAGACTTTTGTTCCTACCCCCAAGCATTTAACTCTTTCCTCTTGCCACAGGCAACAGGGAGGCTCCCTGTGAACAACATCTCCACAGCCTACAGTTGTGTCACCCTCGGCCTCTTATACCCTCCTATGGCACAGTCAATCAGGACATCCAACCCTGCAAACTCAAGGGTCTACACATGGCCAAAATAATGTAGGAGTGAACAGAACCCTCACTCTGATCTACAGACAAATGTGTCCTACCTTCTGGGCCTCTACCAGCAACTGAAGGTCCTGGAAATTTCCAAACACACATCAGTGTTCTAAACTGCAGGCTGCTCCCCCATCCTATGGCAGAGTAGACCTTTTCTCCACCAGATTTGGCCTGTTATCCAGTTGAATAAAATGTCTTTTTAATACAGAAACAGGGCACAGAAACTAGTGTTCCTTGGCCCTGAACCCCATCACACAGTCTGCAGGTACACACCAGTCCCAAGCAAATACCACAGAATTGAGGTCTCAGGGCCTGGAGTGTACTCTTTGGCTCTGCTTTTTTGGCAAGTCTGCAGGATTCATGCAGAAAAACAAAAATGAAAACAAAACAAGTGATGAACACACACACACACACACACACACACACACACACCCCATAGTGACTAACAGAATCTCTGTCCAGGGAATTTGCAGAGAGAAGAGCAGAAACCATCCCAGCGTCCTTCCACAGTTACATCTTTGAGTTCCTTTTCAGACAATGCCATCTAGACCTGTCTCAGCCCAAACACCACCACCCTGATATGCAGGAGCTGATTTCCTTACCTAAAATTCAACATCAAGAAACAATCTCTTCTACTTAACACTGATAGAAATATCCTCAAGCAACGTCCTCATTGGCAGGGGTGGAGTAGGGCAGTTTCTTAAAAAGTGAGGCCTCTGCCCATCATCTAGAGAACCTGGAAAATTCCATCTATGCCACAAAGTCCAAATCATTGGTCACTGCCTCAATGTATGGCAGACTAAACCATCTCTCCATTAGATGTGGGTTGCTATTTCATTGAATAAAATGGCTTTTCTATTACAGGGACAGGATAAGGGATCAAAAGGGTCTTACGACTGAACTCCAGCATACAGTCTGCACAGACACTGGGCTTGTGCAAATATGACACAGTGAGGCCCCAGGATCCTTTAGCCAGCTGAATGAACTGAAAACCGTGAGATACATTCATTAAAACACTGGGCTTCATGCTGAAAGAAATCAGTCCAAGAAAACACACATTGCACACACATATACACATACACAAACACACATGCAAGACACCCTAGTGGCCAACAGGTCCTCTCACCAGGAACCTGCAGACAGGAGAGCAGAAAGCCTCCCAGGGGTTCATCACTTTGCTTTCTGGAGCGCCTTATTAGATGAGCAGCCCCAGGACAGCACTGTCTTATCCTGGTCCAGCTCAAACTGTCACTTCACCAGAACCTCAGAAAATTTTCTCCTTTTTTAAAAAATGATGAGGGAGAACCTTCTGATATTGTCCTGATCGGGGTGAGTGGAGAGGAGGGTTTCCTAGAATGTCAGGCAAGGCAGGGCTAAAGGCCTCTGGGTTAGCTGTGGGCTTTTTATATGAAGGCAGGTAAGACTGGACAGGTGGTGGGATTAGATAGGGGATGGACTTGGGTGTGGAGAACTCCAGCTGGGCTCTGTACACCAGGGAAAATGACCACAAGACGTCTCATCTTCGCTGCTCAGAGGAGGTTAAATGTGCTACGAGCTAGAAAGCCATATGGGGGCAGCTGATGAGTCATCAAATGAGAGAAACCTGAAAGTCATGTGTTCCACAGGCCTCTGGTCCTTATTCAGGCAGCGGGTCACTGTGAGATGTGGCTCCTCGGCCCCTACCAGTCACCACCTTGATTGTGTGCTTCAGGGAAAGAGACCAAAGTCCAAGAATGGGGTCTTGCTCACCACAGGATGATGGCTCAGTGTGCAGAGATGAGTTACAGCCCAAGAGGCAGAAGGTGATATTTCTCTGTTTTATTTCATTTTTTTCCTATTTATTAAGACAAGTTCCTTAGGTATTTTGGATATTTGTTAAAAGGCTTTTCAATCCCTTCACTGGTTTCTTTGCTGTGAAGGTTTTTAATTTGACGTAGTCTCATGTTTAGTTTTGCATGTCTCTACTTTTGTAACATACTCAGTAAATTATTGTCAAGATCCATGCCTAGAAACTTCTAGAGAAAAACCTTAATAAAAAGGTTTCTCATTTCAGGTCTTACGTTCAAATCTTTTTTTTTTTTTCAATTTTTTTGATGAAGTCTTGCTCTGTCACTCAGGCTGGAGTGCAGTGACAATAATCTTGGCTCACTGCAACTTCCAGCTCCCAAGTTCAAGCGATTCCCCTGCCTCAGCCTCCTGAGTAGTTGGGACTACAGGTCCGTGCCGCCACGCCCAGCTAATTTTTGTATTTTTAGTAGAGACGGAGTTTCACCATATTGGCCAGGATTGTCTCGATTTCCTGACCTCCTGATCCACCTGCCTCAGCCTCACAAAGTGCTGGGATTACAGGCATGAGCCACTGCACTCGGCCGCATTTAAATACATCACAATATACTTAGAAAACTGAAATTTTCTAAATTAAATCTTTTAAAATCTTTAGTAAATTTTTATTTTTTTGTAGTGGATGGTCTAAGATAAAGGCATGGTTTCCTCCTTTCACATGTAGATACTATTCTTTATCATGTGGATTCATTTCTGGATATTTGATAGAAGAAAGTTTTATTTCCACACTGTAATTGTTTGTCCCCCCCCCACCACCGCTTTGAAATATTTGTTGTCTATCTATACAGGTTATTTCTAGTGACTTCATTCTGTTTCATTATTTATTATATGTATATTTTTATGCCTGTACATGCAAGTTTGATTACTGTAGCTTGTAACATGTTTTGAAATCAAAAAATGTAATGTCTACAACATTATTCTTTCTCAGAAATGCTCTGGCCACCTCGTTTTCTTTTCCCTTGAGTACAGTGGAATTCACTGGTAAATGACAAGGTGGCGTTCCCTAGGCCCCTTCCTCTTCAGGGGGTCTGGCTTTGAAACTGTGTTGAGGAGAGCCTTAGGATGATGTGGGATGAGTGGTCAGGAACTTCTCAACAGCTAAGGGCCTCTCATGCTCTTTTTGGGGCTGGGGGACTGGGTGTTCTTAATCCATGGAGACCATGTGAACCATAAGATACACTACCCTGTTGTTGTACCCAAATTCACTGGCAAAGTGGTCATCAAGTAAAATGCAAGTACCAGTATCAAAAGTGAAAGATTGGGTGTCACCATTAAAGTCAGAGGAGACAACGTGGTGCTCAGCGAAGGCCAGGATGCCCTTGAGGGATCCCTCTAAACCTTGTTTTACCACCTTCTTGGTATCATATTTAGCAGGTTTCTCCAGATGGCAGGTCAGGCCCATGACTGACAGATCCATGGTGGGAACACAGAAGGCCATTCCAAGGAGCTTCTTACTTATCTCAGGGATGATCTTACCCACAGCAGCCTTGGCAGTGACACCAGATGCAGGAACAATGTTCTGCAGAGCACTGTGGCCATGACATCAGTTTTCTAGAGGGTCTATCCACAGTATTCTGGATGGCAGTGATGGCATGGACTGTGGACATGAATTTCTTCATGATGTCGAAGTTGTGATGAATAACCTCATCAAGGGGGGCTAAGCAGATGGTGATGCAGGAGGCACTGCTGATAACCTTGAGGCTGTTTTTGTACTTCTCATGGTTCATGCTCATCACAAACATGGGCAAATCAGCAGGACAGGCCAAGATGGTAACCTTTTTCAAACCTCCCTCTAAGTAAACTCCAGATTTCTTCATGGTAGTGAAGATGGCTGTGGGTTCCATAAGCATCATTCCCTTTGATTTTGATAAGATCTGTCTTCTGAAAGATGGGAATGAGATTGCCATTGATGACAAGCTTCCTAGTCTCAGACTTAATGGTAGCATGGAACTTGCCATGGGTAGAACCCTACTGGAACCTGTACTCCATGTCACTGAGATCAAGGAAGGGGTCATTGATAATGACAATACCCACTTTTCCAGAGTTAAGGCATCCCTGATTACTAGGTACCTAACACAGTCATAGACTCTTTGTCTGGCCTTCACTTTCTGCATAGTGTCTCCGAAATAGGGCTGGTGGTGTGCAAGGTTTGGCTATCTGTCAAACAGGAGGAACAGAGAGCCAGTATTTATGTGCTTTTCATGTTCCATATCAATGGTATTTTTTCTAATTTGGTGTAAAACAGTCATTGAACATTTGAAGGAGCTAGCATAAAGTCTGTAGGTTGTTTTGCACAGCATGGGCATTTTAACAATGGTAAGTCTTCCAACCCATGAACACGAGAAGTCTTTTCATTTATTTTTTCTGTTTTATTCCTTTAATCAATATTTATACTTTTCTGTGTACAAGTCTTTCACTTTATTTGTTAAAGTTCATTTCTTAGTGAGGTCATCTGGTCCCAGGCTTTTGTTGCTGATTAGTAAGTTTTTATTACTAATCCAATCTCCTTACACATTATTGGTCTGTTCAGATTTTATGTATTTTCATGATCCAGCCTTCGTGATTGTATTGTCTTAGAAACTTACCCATTTCCACTAGATTACTGTCTGGGTGGTAAAGAAAAAAAAATACTGGTTTTTAGAAAAAAAAATTGGGTTTGGGGGTATGTGTGCAGGTTTGTTATACAGGTAAACTAGTGTCACAGGGGTTTCTTGTACAGATTACTTCACCCAAGCACTAAGGCTAGTACCCAATAATTACTTTTCCTGATCTTCTCCCTTCTCCCACCTTCTACTCTAAGTAGTGTCTGTTATTTTTTTGTGCTCATGAGTTCTCAGCAGTTAACTCCCACTTACTTATAAGTGAGAGCATGTGGTATTTGACTTTCTGTTCCTATGTTAGTTTGCTAAGGATAATGGCCTTCAGCTCCATCCATGTTCCTGCAAAAGACATGATCTCTTTTTTATGGCTGCATAGTATTCCACGGTGTACATGCACCACATTTTATTTATCTAAACTATCAATATTGGGCATTTAGGTTAATTCCATGTTTTGGCAATTGTAAACAGGGCTGCAATGAACATTCATGTACATGTGTCTTTTTGGTAGAATAATTTATATTGCCTTGGGTATATACCCAGAAATAGGATTGGTGGGTTGAATGGAAATTCTGTTTTCAGCTCTATGAGGCATTGCCATACTGCTTTCCACAATGGTTGAACTAGTTTATACTCCCACCAAGAGTGTGTAAGTGTTCACTTTCCTTCACAACCTTGAAAATGTGTTATTTTTTGACTTTTCAATAACAGCTATTCTGACTGGTGTGAGATGGTATCTCATTGTGGTTTTGATTTGAATTTCTGTGATAATAAGTAATGTTGAGATCTTTTTATATGCTTGTGGGCTGCATGTATATCTTCTTTACAAAAGTGTCTTTTTATATCCTTTGCCCACTTTCTAATGGGGTTTTTGCTTTTTCTTATACATTTAAGTTTCTTATACATGCTAGATGTTAGACCTTTGACAAATGCATAGTTCGCAAATATTTTCTCTCACAGTCTGTGTACTCTGTTGAGAGTTTCCTTTACTGTGCAGAAGCTCTTTAGTTTAATTAGATATTATTTTCAATTTTTGCTTTTGTTGTGATTGCTTTTGGCATCTTTGTCATAAAAGCTTTGCCCATTCTTATGTCCAGAATGGTATTGCCTAGGTTGTCTTCCAGGGTTTTCAGTTTTGGGTTTTACATTTAACTCTTTAATCCATCTTGAGTGAATTTTTGTATATGGTGTAAGGAAGGTATCCAGTTTCAATCTTCTGCATATGGTTAGCCAGGTATCCCAGCATCCAGTCATTTATTCAATAGAAAGTCCTTCTTTGCTCGTTTTCTTTTTTTCTTTTTTTTTTTTTGGTCAGTTTTTTTGACAATCAGAAGGTCATAGGTATGTGATGTTATATCTGGGCTCTCCATTCTGATTCTGGACCATTAGTCTATTATTTGTTTTTGTACCAGTATCACACTGTTTTGATTACTTTAGCCCTGTAGAATAGTTTGATGTCGAGTAATATAATGTCTCCAGGTTTGTTCTTTTTCGTCAGGATTGCCTTGGCTATTCAGGATCTTTTTTGCTTCAATATGAATCATAAAATAGTTTTTCTAGTTCTTTATAAAATGTCATTGGTAGATACACAGGAATACCATTGAATCTACAAATTGCTTTAGGTGGGATGAACATTTTAACAATATTGATTCTTCCTATCCATGAATTAAGTCATCCAATCCCAAACAGTCATTAAATATGAGGATATTCCTATATTATGCACGGCTGCTGTTCCTACAGGAGACCTAGAATGCAGGACTGCTGCCTATCTGCTGTGGTGGTGGCCCTGCATAACTTAAGGATCTGTAAGTTATCAAAACTTTTAAACTCTCACACTGTGGTTGTCACTGAAGCCATGACCACAATCCAACCCCTGCTGGTGAGATCACCTGAGAATGTCATGTAGGTGCATTACCTGCTGTTGCTCTTCTGTCTGGGCCTCTGGTGGCTGCCTGTAACAGCCACTAGCCAAGTGAAAAGAGAAACCCAAAACGTTTCAATAATTAGTTTAGTTGGCAGGTTTTTGGCCTCAGCTTGGACGTTGTCCCAATATCTGTTTTGTGCAAATGACTTACTGACGTTCTATAGCAGACGGCCCACTGGGTGTGAGATGGCACTATGGTTTGCCAGCATTAAATCATGCTGCTTTGTGCTACTACATACTGCTGTTTCATGGTGTTGTTTTCAGGATTCTCCTGAAATTGCAGTGGCTGGAGACAATGCTCAGACCTTCTGAACTCCCCTAAAGCCATGGAGGGTCAGTCCCAGTATAAGCAAGTTTTCCAGCATGGTATCAATGCTCTTGCTGGGATCAGGTCCCTGAACCCAATACTTGAGAGTGTGTTGCCTTCAGCTTAGTACCCTGGTCTAGTGACCTGGGGTCTTGGGAGTGCTCAGGACTGTACTGGCTGTAAGTTGCAAAGTCCTGGCATTGAGCCAGAGTGAGCAGGTCTGGACAGTGGAGCTCCACTTTCACTTAGTCAGTGGTAGAAATGTAGACTACCAATCTCCAGGGGAACAACAATTCCCCACTAGAGACTTGGAGTGGATGATGTGACACTAAGCTCTCAGTGTCCACGAGTGGAGCCAGGTGGAAACAGTAAATTGCTTAATCCTGACCCATGAGGGGAGTAACTTCACACCTGAGTTCTCACAACGCCTCACAAGAGTAAGCATGGCTGAGGCAAGCACTTTCTCTGTTGTTGCCTTCTTTGCTTCTGGAAGATCCTTGCATGCTGACCTTCAGGGATACCAACGGGTTTACCCATGATGAGGGGTCACAAAATGATGGTTAACTGTGGTAATCCTGAACATGTGGCTCAGCTATCTCTAAGTCTCTGGAGGAGGCAGAAAGTTTTTCAGTTCTCCTCAGACATTTGCTCACATGGCTGCAAGCTCCTATCCCTGCATTCTGCCAATATGCCAAGGGCCAAAGATCTCACTCTGCCATCCTAAGCACCTCTGCCTTTGGTGCCATACCAACAACCCCTACCTCCCTTCCTTTAGTGGATGCTGACTGAGACCCCTCAGAGGTTGATTGTAATGCTCTTGAGTAGAAAGTGGCACCCTGTGAGGTAGGGCAGAGGATCCACCTCCTCCCCAGGGATTCCCAGTCACCACCTGACACCCCAAAATTTCTAAAGATGCCCAGGAAGAGTGAAAGGTGGAGACACATAATTACACCATGGTGGAAATGCAACATTTCCTAGAGAAGTTGATGCAAAACAAAGAAAAAAGGGAAACTGGTTATAAAAACTTTCAGGGATGGGGTCTGAGCATGCAGTTCATGGCAGCAAAATTGGGTCAACTGGTGGGGCTAGCCAGAGACCCCAAAACACATAATTTGCTAAAAACCTCTAAGGTAATTAGAGAAAAATTTGTCTGGTAACCACAAGAAGAGTCTCCACTTTATAACATGCTTCCATCAGTGTAGGAGTCATAGCATCAAGAACACGGATGAAGACAGGTTCACAGTGGAGAGTGATGAGAAACTGACTGCCAAAGAGGAGGCACTGCCTCTTTTCATATGGGTCTTTACAGCTTGGTGAAAGGCTTACAACTTCTTCACCCTGATTATGATGAAGGCATAGGGAAAGTGAAAAACCTTTGCAAGGGCTGGACTTCTGCCCTGTTGACAGGCATTGTGCAATGGGTCAATCATTTTGCTAAGTACCATTCCCCTACAGACCCCACCACTATCTCGAAACCACAGGAAGCTCCTTAGAGTAAAAGCCAAGGAATTTTTGTTTAAAGAAGCCGTTCCCGACCGGGCATTCACACCTGTAATCCGAGCACTTTGGAAGGCCAAGGTGGGTAGATCATGAGGTCAGGAGTTCAAGACCAGCCTGGGCAAGATGTTGAAACCCTGTCTCTACTAAAAATACAAATATTAGTTGGGTGTGGTGGTGGGCACCTGTAATCCCAGCTACTCTAGGGGCTGAGGCAGGGAATTTATTGAACTTGGGAGGCAGAGGTTGCAGTGAGCCAAGATCGTGCCACTGCACTCCAGCCTGGGTGACAGTGCGAGACTGTCTCCAAAAAAAAAAAAAAAAAAAAGGAGCCGCTACTCTCACCCCATCCTGAAACCCTGCCACTCAAAACCTACCAAGGCAGTCTCACTTTCTGGTTCATAGAAACCACTGATATGGTCCAACAAGCCTCAG